>JANRGW010032647.1:0-19355 GCA_024733675.1 Psilopsiagon aymara
GAACACTTTAATAACTAAGGTATAACATAAACCACTACTGCTACTACTAGTAATAATAATGACAAGAGAAATACAAGAAAAAAAGAATACAACAGCTCACCACGTATACCCAGCCCGACCAAGCCACTGCACCCCCCACCAACCTTCCGGGTCTCTGCTCTCCACTTCTGCATCCCAGGCATGACGTGCTGTGGTATGGAATACCTCTTTGGTCATTTTGGGGCAGGTGCCCTGTCTCTGCTTCCTCCCGGCTTCCCCTCCCGGGGGGAGCATGAGTCTCCAGCATGAGGTCCTTGGCCAGACCAAACATCAGTAAGCCATAACTAAAAACATTGGTGTTATCAGCACTGTTCTCAGGCCACAAGTCAAAAACACAGTGTTGCACCAGCTACCAAGAAGGGGGAAAAATAACTGCTACTGCTGAATCCATGACACGGTAATAACCTTAGTAAAATAATAGCAACAGTAATCGTTTAATAGTTAAACAAGTATTACATTATAACTGAGGAACTTCCTGGAGTATAAATATAATTACATATCTGATTACATATGTAATTTTCATTCTATATTTGGGAATCACTGACAGAACCTCCTTTCTCTCCATCTCCAATCTCCCTTGTTTGACCACATGAACATGTTTAAATGGAATTTTCTGTATTTCAGTTTCTGCCTATGACCTGAAGCCAAGTTTCAAGGACATCTATGATATTTTGAGGTAGTGCCATTAAAGTAGCATTTAGTTTTTTTCTCATACTCTCTCTAATGCCATGGAATATTTTTTCCTGATCATGTTCCTATAATACAACAGCCACTAAAGAAAAGATTGGTCATTCATCCACCACTCGCAAATATTTTCTTACTAAAACACCTACCACATCCTGTTGTATTTCACAAACCTGCTGGTGTCTCAAAACTTGAAATTAATTTTTTGATCCTTTAATTTTGATTTTCATTCTGGTAGCTTGACAGGATGTATCACTACTATTCTACTTTCTAAATGCTGTGTCTCAACCTGATGAACTCATCTTCCCACTGTTTCTATAGCAAAGACTACATGATTAAGCACAAATTCTCTCATCCATCACTATGTTGTATTTAAACAAAATCTTACTTTCAGAGTCCTGATCATCCCCCTTGGAAATAACAAGGTCAAATTATTTCATATGACAAACTTTTATGGACAAATTAGAAAAACCCCACAGTACTACTGTTCCCTGATGAGAGGTGAAAGGCTGAATTATTTGGCTTTTCCTTGCCCTCACATAATGCTATGTGTATGTCTGTATACTAGTGAAACCAAATGCATTCTGCAAGCTCATGTAGTTATCACAAATTACGTAAATTTTTGTCACCTTGAGTAGGGCAATTTCCTTATTATAAGATGGTTCCATGCTGAAAAGAATAGGACTCCTAGATGGATGAGGTCAAAGTACCATATTTTAGGAGTCTCAGTTGGATTTAAAATTGCAATATTTATGGAAACCACTCCATCACTCCTACTAAGCCAATAAATCATGCAAGTGGTTGGCGTAGTCACAGTTGCAGAACATGACATGAAATGTACACTCTTATTCCTCTTGCTTATCCCAAGGGGGAAAAGAAAGATTAAAATGTTTCCTATACCATAATTTTGACATGGAATTCTGATATACTCATTGAAGCAAGTTCACTCAGCAATAACTATAGGTTTTTTTAAAGCATTTTAAGGTTATATCATTTTTTTCTTTCTGAAATAGCATTCATGTATTCACATAAAAATAATGTTTTGCTTGCATGAAACACTATATAGCTTCGGACGTATAATTTCCAGCCATGTAAAACTGATTCAAGACAGATTGATAAACCATTTATTTACCAGTGCATAGACAATAGGCCAAAATTTACGCATTGCCATTGATTTAAACTACCAAATTTCTTTTGAGATGTTAAGGGTGTATTTCTCTGTTCTCATTGATCATTTAATTTCCCTCCTGATAAAATCTTGGCTACTACTCAATTCTTAACAAAATAAAAATTATTTTCAACACAATGTAGTCAATTGTCATTGCTATGAACATTAATACATGTCTTACACAGGTGTAAAAGGTTACATATTGTAAAGCAGAGCGAAAATTGTTATAATCAATTATGGGGATTTCTAGTTACAGCCCAGGTTGTGTTTGCATCCAAAGGACAACAGCAGCAGGAAAGCCTCCCCCTCATCCTCACAAGGGAAGCTGCATGGTCCAAACAAATGGAATGAAGCACCACCAGCTAAGTCTGAGTGTCCTCTCCCAGCCACAAAAGGTTTCCTCAGAGGAAATCCTTCCTGCATCATGTTTAAATCTGTTCATTCAATTCCTAGTTGTAACAGAAACAGCTTGAGATGCTATGGTTTTGAGATAGACTTGGAAACAGGACAGGGCAGTAAAATCTTTTACTAGTTATAAAGCTTTAAGATATTCTTTTTTTCACATACAATTTGCATGAAATTGCAATGTAAAGAGTACTGCTATTCTAAGCCTCTGTGTGAACATTCCTAACTTTAACACTGCATTACATTGATTCAAGTCATTTTTATGCAGCTTTAAAGAAATTAAAAAATGATACTTATTCTGAAATAGGAATGTCTACACTGGGGCCTATACTGAAAGAGGCAAAGATATGAGCCATTACTGGGGTTTAGGACAGATTTATTCTGGACCTAAATTATCTTCATATACTCTGTGACAGATGCTATTCACTTAAGAAAGGCAAGATAGATTATATCCCTTACCAAAAAGGGCAAAAGCAACTTCGGAACACAGTGATAAAACATATCATAACTATTTATATATGCAGAAATAGAAACTATTTGCCACAGAGCAACTGCCAAATTAAAATTATTTTCATTATCAAGACAGGACAATATTTAGCTCTAATCAGAATTCATTAAAGGTGGCTAAACAAGAAAGATGTTGCATTTATGTGTATTTATATGGCTTAAAAAATAAGCTTCACATTTATTCATTAACAATTGAACAATCTAGGTCACAAAAGTTTTATTTATACTTACAATTCACAAACATCTAAAAAGCTTAGTCCACCCTTAATGCATATAAAAAAGAATTATGCTATTATCATAAATATATGGATATGGGTAAATGCCATTTAAATATGTAACAGTCTACAATCAGATTATTCTGAGTTTATATGAGCTGCTATTACAGCTTACAAATGTCTCAGAAACAAAATTTTGTGAGAATAAAGTAAAAATCAGCACACAAACCATAACTACTTCAGCAGTTTTACAGAGGAGAGGGGAAAGATTCTATCACTCCTTCATCCTTGAGTTTTTCCACAGATTGATATTTCCATGGCACAGAGGAGTGAGGATTGCACACAACTGCACTTGGAAAACTGAACATGGGGAAACGGTCAGCATACAGTGCATTCCAGCCATACTAATCAGTACTGCAGTGACATGATCTTTATAACATTGCACCAATTAAAAAACATATAAGAAGAGGTGTTTACTACACTGGAAAGCAAGACAGCCCCGTAGAGGGATAAAAATTTTAACTATACACAGCTTATTTGCATAGAGTTCTTTAATCAGGACTGCAGGTGTCAGGAATATTCAATGGTGAAGTGGCTGGGCCATGCAGCCTGGATAATCATAGATGAAGCATTTCCCTGTGATGTCAAGAAACAAGATCATTCCAACATCTGATTTCATTCCTTACAGGAATTTAAGTAGATTCAGCTGAAAACAATTAGCTTTTGTGCTAATTATTACAATTTCTGTCTTCAATATAGCAAAAACCAAGGTGTCTGAAAAACAGGAAGGAAGATCAAAAATCTTTAAGTAAACTATTATTGCAGGCATATATATATTTGATTATAAATGAATAAATGTAAAAGTTACTGGAAAGAAATGGGAGCAATGCTCCCAAGAGCTGCAGATCTGCAAATTTTCAGGGGGAAAAAAAAACAACAAAAAGAAGGAAAAAACTATCAAAAAAAAAAAAAAGGAAAACCAAAAAAAAAGAAGGAAAAAACTATCAAAAATACATGAAAAATGTAATACAATGTAATTTTGGCTGAAGGAACAGTATCCACCCCTCATTTTTAATAAGGAGTTTTTTCCATGTGTATAAAGTCTGCTTATTTTACTTGCCTTTACTCAAGCACCTGAAAATGGAGAAAAGTGGATGACATTTGATGGTACATGCAAGGCCTTTCTCTCTCTGACTTCAAAGGATTTAAGTTATAAAACTGGAAGTTATTAATAAAGTGCATATGGAAGGACGAAGGTGAAAAGTTTTATGCTACTAGACAGTTACATGATAAACAAGACAATGTAGCCATAATGCATCAGGTAGTATAATTCCACTTTTAATGCAACTGTGTAAAACCTCATGTGGACTTCAACAGATGAACGTTCATGTGCAAGAACATTAATTTAAACTGTAGAAGATAACAGAATCATCCAAAGAAAAGAATCTAATCTTTTAAGAGGAAATGGAAAGTGCTTAGCTCATTTGCCCCAGCAAATGTAGGTTAAGAGAAGATATGATTAGAGTCTATAAACATATCGATTGGTTAAAAGTAGAGAGATACGGGGAACTTTTAACATAAAATGTTGTAAAATCAGATGTGCATATCCTAATGCATTTAATTGTAAAAACAGAAGAAGACTTCTGAACATTAAAATGGTGATCTATAATAACCCTACACTAAGAGAAGCAGGCACAAATGTCCTTTCAAATCTACAGACCATGAAATTCAGAGAGAGTTGTTTCTTAAGATCTTAAGACAGGCTAAATTGTTTTTAAGAAGGAATACATGTGGTGGTCTCATAGAAGGAAGTGTCAATAAAGGGTACTGAAGCAACAACAAATTCATAGTTTTGCTTGGGTTTAATATCCGGTCAGTTGCATTCTCACATGAGATATGATTCATCTTGATATATGTCGTTCAGAGTGCTACTCTTCATGAGTAATACAGAGAAATATTATTTTCTTTAGTTTGAGAATTAGTAACATAAGCCACTTCACAAAATTCTCTGCATGTTCAATTATGATGAACACAGAGTTAGCTTAAAGTACAATACTCACTTTGGAAACCAAGAATCGTTCTGACACTCATTTCAGAAGCAAACCAGTTAAGAAATACTAGCACTTCAGGTGCATTAAAACATAAATTGACTCAAACCAACTTGAAATACATGCAGAAACTGCGTTCTACAATTATTCCTACTTTTATGATTATTTACTGCAGTATATCCTACTACGAGACATTCATCACCCCTGTCTTTACTGAATAAGCATGAATGGATCAATGATATGCACACACAGGGTGGGTGTCACAATGTACCAAAGATGTGACCTACTCAAGAAAATCCAGAGGAGGCCATGGAGATGCTGCGAGGGCTGGAGAAGCTCTGCTCTGGAAAAAGGCTGAGAGAGCTGGGCTCGTTCTCTTGGAGAAATGAAGGCTCCAGGGAGACCTTAGAGCAGCTTCCAGCACCTAAAGGGGCTACAAGTAATCTGGAGAGGGGCTTTGGACAAGGGCCTGTAGGACAGGACAAGGGGGAATGGCTTTAACCTGCCAGAGGGGAGATTGAGATGAGATCTTAGGCAGCAGTTCTTCCCTGTAAGCATTTTGAGGCACTGGCACAGGTTGCCCAGAGAAGTTGTGTCTGCCCCATTCCTGGCAGTGTTCAAGGCCAGGTTGGATGGGTCTTGGAGCAACCTGGTCTAGTGGAAGATTGAAACTAGATGAGCTTTAATGCCCCTTCCAACCCAAGCCATCCTGTGATTCTATTATTTTCTTTTACTCATAAACAGTGGAAGTTGAACACAAACATATTCTTATTAGATTTTTCATTCACTAATGTTTTGTTTTCTCGTTATTTTCTCCTGAATGTTTCAAAACAGCTAACCTGCATCAATAATTCCAACACATAGCAAAATATGGGTATTAACAGTCTCCAAATTGACTAATGAGGGGAAAAGAATGGGGTTTTGTAAGATATTCAGACCTACATTACAAATTTGGTGAACACCAAACACAGACATGCCACAGAGTCAGCATTTAAAGACTGCACTGAATGATGTATCCACCTAAATACTCCTGCTCAGATAAGATTATGAAAGCCAAACCAGCAATTTCTCAGAGACAACATGCAAAGAGATATAAGGCGACCATTTCCTCTTCTCACGGTATAAGTATTTCATGTTTCATCTCATGGCTTCACTTTAGGGTCTTTGCAAAAGAAAATAACTATATCTCCCTGAATCCAGTCCCCAAAGGAAACAACACTGTTGATTTATAAAATAGTGTAGCATTTTCAGCACATTTCCTTATTCTTATGTGTGCACTCTATGTGCTTTCATTTCCCTGCTGCTCATCAAGCTTTTCCATATTTTCATTATCGGTCTACCACAGTATCCAGGTGCCTTTTTCTTGACTGGCTCCAGTGTACTTGGACAATGTGTATTAGCATATTCTGCTCCCTTTCATGGTCAATGTGAGTGATGATTTTAATGAATGGAAATTAAAATTTTAGTGGTATGTAATTATGATTAATATGTGTATCACTTCACCAGCTTTTCATTCAGATCATCAACAAGTGAGCAAAACATCAAGTTTAAAATTGCTGGCTGGATAAAAGCTCACCATTCAATTCAAAGAGTCTGGAGAGTTTATAGACACAGCTGCACTCTCCAGTGTGATAATGTGTAAAATTTAACCAACATACTACCAAGTGTATTAATGAAACTTTTACTAAATTACTTCCAGCTTATTTTTTCTTGTTGGTTTAATTACTGCTTAAGATAAATGGGAGGATGAAGAAATAAGCAAGTCAGTGAAGACTGGCCAGTTCCCTAAAGAAACAGGAACAGTAGGGCTGAGAAGTATGAACTAGCCTTCAACCAGTTATTCCATCATTATCAGACATTAATAAGCTTCAACTCCGTGTACTTGCAGACGACTTCCCAAAATACTTGCATTAGAGAACAGTGGATGTGGTGGAGATGAGAAATATAAAATATGATTTTTAATGGGAAGGAAAGTTTGAAATGTAGCTTTGGAGTCCTTCACTCTTTTATCCTTAGATTGTTTTACTGTAGCTGGTGGTGGCAAGAGAATATAATATGCTTGTTTGGTGAACAAATTCCCTGGTTCAAATGAAACCACATCTATTCAACCAAATGAAAAATCACTCACTTGTAAGCATTAATGAGATTAAACACAAAAGCATAGCAACACTGTCAAACCCCTCCACTCCCCAGACCTTAACCTCTTCACTTATATGGTACCTGTATCTTGGTTAAATACCACATTGAAAGGAGTTGCCTGAAGCAAATTCCTTAAAAATACCACATATTCAGTTTCTGAATTTTTAACTGCCATGGGCAAAAGAAGAGAGGAGATAAAGTGTCTCAAACTTTTTCATGTAAAGGAAGAAAATAAGAAAGTAAGACTGTGAACAAGAATGACAGGATGGCAGAATGTGTAATCCTCCAAGGAATAAGAGAGGCTAAAGTGTCAAAAAGCCCTATTGTGCCAAGGCTAGCTGCATTAGTTTTGACACTGTCCCAACACATATCTAGGAAGATAGTCTCTGGCAACAGTTGCATTATATAATGCCACCATTTCCAGTTGTTTTAAAACATGAAGAACACAACAATAAAAATATCTCTTCACAGAAATTAAAGGTTAAAAAAATAGGATCAGATGTGTTGTTTGTATATCCTAACCTTCTAGGACAAAAATAACACAACTTATCTGTGAGATTTCTTGATAATCTAATCGATATAATTGAGGTTTTGCTCCTCTCCCTAAAGAAAAGGATAGCAAAAAACAGGGGGAAAAAAAGGATGCCAGGTGTTATGTATGGTTGTTAATTCACTTGGTAGAAATGTTATTATAGGAAACTCAAATGTTATTAGCAGAAACTCAAATGCAGAGACCATCATAAAGGAAAACAATGTTATGAACACCTGGGGAATACCTTAACCATTAATTTGTTTCATTCCCCTAGTACTGTTTCGAAACATTCATATTACATTCTTTCACTTACTTTCTGGAAGTACATATTCATGACATGTAAAATCAGATATTTTTCTTTGATAAGTAACCTCTAGTCCTCTTCACTAATAGCAATATGTTCATTCTTTTGATGGTCTTCTACTGTGTTAACCCTAAATCAGACGTCTTCTATTGCCCTCAGAACAACATACAAGATGACCCTGCAACTACAGCACGGAGTGCAAGTCAAACCAATGCCATATTCAAAAATTACTCTGCCCCCTGAATCAGCTCGGAGATATGACAGGATCACTTTGGACTATTAGCTTTGTCACATTTATGCATGCCACATACACTGGCCATATGACAGGTCTATATGCTTTCAACTTTCAATTAATAACTAGTTGTCTTAGGTCCATTATGAAAACTTCCAAAAGAGATAGGGAGCAGTGAAGGAAAATGTCACAATGAAGAACTTTGTGCTTTTTTCAATATAGTAAAGGAATAGAAATTCCTATCTGATGAGCATAGTAAATGTGTTAAAATTCTTATTCTAAAAATGCTTGATTTGACTTCTTGCATTTTGTAGAAACAACTGTTAAGCTCAATGGAGTGATGCTGGTATTCATTCATGTTCCTAAATTCAGTTTAATCTCCTAAAGTTATAGAGGAATCCAAATCTAAAATCTAAATACCTCTGATTGCTGGTTGCATATGCTAAGATTTAAATTCACCTGTAGGAATCATATGTTTCTGTATGCTGATATGCAATAGAAAAAAAAAAAAAAACAACCTTAAAAACTGTTCAAAAGGATGTGGAATTGTTCAACGTTATTTCAAGATTTGCCTGTGAAGAGGGCTTAAGAGGTACAATTTTCTAATGCCAACACATACAAAAGGTGCTAAGCAGTAAGAGTGGTGCACTGAATATATTTTATCTTCTGTTATTGCTCTTTAACACATTCCACTGGGGTAGGTAAAGCACCAACCAACCAATAACAAGCTTTTCCATATACTACTGACTGCACTCGTGTTTAGCATTTTCAGTTCCCAGCATCAATGCTGACAATATTAGAGTCAAATATTATGGTTAGATATCTAAATGCTGAATAATTGCATGACTAAATACATTTGTATTCATTAAGGCTAAATCTAGGATAATCAACATTTTTGTTTGTTTGGTGCACAAATCACTGTGAGAATTATTATTTCAGATCTTCACAAGTTACTTTTTCTGTACAGTGTTTGTGGTTATCAATTCTGGTGCAGGGCTTGTTTTGAAGTACCAGATCAGATATGGCTGGTGGAACCAAATCAAGAAACTGAGACATTAGTGTGTATGTCTGAAATGACAATCACACACTCTTGTTACATTTTCTTTGGGTTTTTTAAATACAAAGATAATGAGTAACATTTAAAGCGTTATTACCCAAGTTTCAGTCATTGCTTTTACATACCCAGAAATATCACTGCAAAATTACATGCAGACAAAAAAGTATAACAAGTGCATCTCCAAGACCACACATAAACAGTATGGCTAGATCTAATCCATTATATGTTTATTACACATATCCTTATTTATCACAGAATGACTCACAGAGCTAAAAAAATAATTGTAAAAATATGTGAATTTCATGCTGGATTGACAACCCCAGAGATGTAAGTTTTCATCTACAGCAGAAAAAGTTTAAGAAGCTGTAGCACAAGTTCTTTCTCACCATGAGCCACTTGGAAAGACAATTGTTAAAAGACGTACTGTTTTTACAGGATGATACCTAAAGCCTTGAGTCATCTATGGTCTCTTGGCAGGGCTGATAAGCATCTGCATTTCAAACTGGCTTTCAAATACATGAATGGCAACTTGAACCTGTGAAAAGAGAGGCAAGTCCTTGTTGTACTCAAGTGGGGCACCTCACATCCTGGGAACCTAAATCAGCAGCCATCTTGGGGAAAAAAAATTCTTTGCTTCTCAACTGAAATCACAAAACAAAGTCAGCCAAGTAATTCCTGTTAGGCACTTAAGACTCAAAAAAATGAGGAGAGCATAATGCATGGAGACCTCAGAGAAGCCTTCCAGTATCTGAAGAGGATATCAGAGAAGGACTTTTCATCAGGGTCTGAAGATAGGAGAAGGGGTGATGGGTTGAAACTAAAGCAGGGGAAGTTCAGGTTAGAGATAAGGAATAAATTCTTCCCTGTGAAGGTGGTGAGATGCTGGCACAGATTGCCCAGAGAAGCTGTGTCTGTCCCATCCCTGGCAATGTTCAAGGCCAGAGTGGATAGAGCTTGGAGCAACCTGGTGTAGTGGAAGATGAACCTGCCCGTGGCAGAGGGCTGGAGCTGAGTGAGCTTTAAAGTCCTTCCAAACCAAGCCAGGCTGTAATCCTATTACTTTTGACAGCATACTGCAAGAAAAATAAACTGATTATATAAATTTTGTAATGAAAGGGAAGAAGATTGAAACACCAGCATATATATTTTATCAGTGTTAGTTGATACCAGTTGGTTGCACTGGTCACCTATACTGCTTAACACGCAGGCAATTGCTCACTCACTGTTGAGTGAATATGAGACTGTGGTTCAAAACATTAGGATAGCTGTGAGATCTAATGTAGCATAAGAAATAATAGCAATGAAATCAAGTTCAAGCCCAACTTCTCATCAATCAGCTAACGTAGCAAAGACTGACAAGCTTTCTGCAACTTCAACAATACAGATTGAAGCTTCCTCTCTCTTTTACAACTGTACTAAAGTCAAAATACCATTCAGTTACGCAAATTATCTAGTATCACTCTGTTAAAATTGTGGACAAAATTATATCTTAGTGAAAATAACTTAATTATCTTAAAAACTAGAAGTGCATCACTACAGAAATCTCCCTAGGTATAATGCTGCCATATTTATCTATTTCAAAATGAGATTTTCATTAGTATAATTATTTCAAAAGAATACATTGATATAAATACAAAAAGATATATGGCATCATCTTTCTGAGAAAAGGTCTAATCAAGTTTAAACTTGCCCCTGTGGTATATGTGAAAATATTTAATTATAATCCAGGTGATATAAATTGAATAGCTTCTATTTCTAGGACTCACTTGCATGGTGCTAAGATGCTCATTAAATTCAATTAGTACTAATGTTTGCTGTCATACTTCCTTTCTGAGCCACAGTATTTATAATAAATTTCTTTGATTATTTCCCCATGGGCATAATTAATACTACATACCATATAGAAGAAAAGCTTAGAATGATCATAGAAACACAGCCTGGTTTGGGTTGAAAGGGACCTTGAAGTTCATCCAGTTCCAACCCCCTGCCACAGGCAGGGACACCCTCCACTAGACCAGGTTGCTCCAACCTCCATCCAACCTGGCCTTGAACACTGGCAGGGATGGGACAGCTACAGCTTCTCTGTGCAACCTGTGCTAGGGCCTCACCACCCTCACAGAGAAGAACTTAATTTCTTATTACTTTCTCAATGCTGGTTTTAGCTGCACAGTCTCAAAAAAAGCCAAAAACAAAAAACAAAAAAAAGAACACCCCAAACATATAAAACAAGACCCCCCCCCCAAAAAAAAAACCCCTAAACAAACAAAAAAACAAAACCTCCATAAACCAAATTACCAAAAAAAAAAAAAGAAAAAAACAACCAAACCTCAAAACCATTAATGGAAACATGATAATGTCATCAGTAGATACAAAACAGGAGTACTTTATAATAAAAAGTAGAAATATGCACTAATTAAAAATACCCAAAATAACCTGTCAACAGATGTATGAATGCCAACAGTCATGTGCAGAAACAGAGAATTTTCCTGCACAACAAAATTTGAATTTATATGGTTTTGCTGGCAAAAGCTTACATTTTTACAGTGAGCATGTAAACAAATAGGTTTCATTTAACGTTAAAGCATTTTAGCAACCTACGTTCATCATGAATTAAATCAAACCTTAAACTAGACTTGTATACCTCATATCAAAATCCTTTCAGTTTTCCTGTAACATTGATGCCCATATAAGCCTATAGCTATAATGCTCATATGCCTACATACAATATGGTTTTACATGTAGAAGTTTGCCTGCCACTGTCAGAAAAGCCTGTGATGTCTTGTTCACTTCTGACTGCTGAAGAACAGAAGCAGATTCTTTTTTCAGTGGTAGACTCTGAACCAGAAATTAAAAGGGACATGCAAACAGAGTATCACTAACTCCCCTTATTCTGCTGTGTGTTTGCATTTAAAGCTACACTTGAATGAATATTATATGTGGATGCATTGCTTGGCGAGGTCAGAGGAGATTTGACTATGTTCAAAATTTTTGTAGATAGTTTACTCAATGGCACCTTGAAATTGCAAGCTGGCAGTGCAGCACAATACTTTTTGTGATTAGATGCCAAACCGAGCTGAGTTCTTGCTCTGTGATTGTGCTTAAAGAGTGTCCACAGAAATGCAAAAAATCCCCATGGGTAGTCTTACACTGTTGTTTGCCTTCTGAGTTTGTTGCTTTCTCTTTCCCAGCTACATGAAGCAGCCCACAGTGCCTTATGCGTTACTGAAGGAAATTCTTAACAGACTAGATCAGTATCTGGAATTAAAAACAACTGTATTTGTAGTATAGAAAGAGCTGAGACTCCAGCCGGAAGCATGCGCTGGAGGGACTATAACTTGGTATAACTTTGCAAGGAAGGCAAAGCTGAAAAGTGACCAACTTGAAAATATCCATGGAACTGTCTCATTGGAAGCACCATTATCTATAGCTCCCCAGGGGAGTGGAAGAGTGTTGTTTATTAACTGTTAGCAGCAGAAGGTCTGATCCTCAGGTGAACAAAATCTAAGAAATATCACCAATTATAATTAAGAAATCTGCTGGGCAAATGAGACAAAGTTATCAGCACAGTTACTCAAGTCACAGATGATGAATTCTACTTTTGGCCATAAGGGCAAAGATAATACTGAAACTTTGGTTACATCTGAAACATGGTCTTTATTACTCTCATTACTGTTATGATATGGTTGACTGAATTATCACAGATATCTAGGGGCTAGGGTCTTAAGTCTTCTATGATAGCCCCAACATTTGATTCATAAGCAATAAGCAGAAGGAAGAGCAGCACATGCTGAATCACGTACGCTACTAACAGGGAAGGTTTCGTTCTCTTTAGGGCTTCATCATCTGATGTCTAATCATAGGGGTTTTTTGTACAAGCTACTGATGTTGGAAAACAAGGCAGCATACCATTCATTTCTTTCTAGTACACACATGAAAGATGATCATGTTCATCAGGCAATTAAGTCTGCAGCTTTTTTTTATAAAACTTTTGCTTCCTTTTAAGACACAAAACAATATGTGCCTCAATTCTTCCTGCATTCAGTTAACCCCTTCTGTATAAATGAAAATTCAGATACCATGAATAGTGGTGTAATTCTCAGTGTTTGCTTTAAAAGCAGATTTGATTACTTTAAACTTCTTAGAAATACACATTTGAAGTGTAAATCTCGGGACTGGGCTTGTCCAGCCATATGTTTATAACAGAGGTCTTAATTTCAGGAATTAAAGAGTTCTCAATATATTAAAACAAAAGAGAAGTGAAACTGTAGATACCCACAGCATACCCTGATTCCATAAAATGTTCAGCTTAATGAACAGTGGAGAATAAGCATAAAACAAATACATTTTTATGTTTTCACTTTTTTTCTGGCAGAAAGTACCACAGTGTCCCTGAAGACTTTGTTTCTTCTCTGTACATCTTTGGATCAGTCCTTCATGAAACTGTTGACCAAGCACAGTATAAATGCAATGCTCATGAGGAGTACTCCTGCTCCATGTTAAGAGACTCATGGAGTTCTGGCAGCTGTTTGTTACAAGCTTAAGGGAAAATATTTCTGGATGGATTCCAAAAGTAGAACTTCAAGCATTTTGTTTTTCTTTGTTTTTTTTCTCCATGCACACATTGGAGTCAGCACATTAGAGGAAATGGCATTACACTGCGACAAGCAGGTCATGGTTGGAAAAGACTGAAAAAATTTTGCATCCTTCTACAAACTGCTGTCAATCTCCCAATCCTCTGTCTTCAACCTCTTCTTTCAGTTTCTGGTACCATTTCGAAGTTGAGAAACATAGGAAACGTATCATTGTAAAGAAACACTCAGTGGATGAGAACTATAGAGTTGAAAATGAAAATCTAGGAAAAGACTGATCCATTAAGCAACCTTACCACTGTACTTGTTATAGTGCTCTGGAAATTCAGAGGGCAAGAGGCAAACCAGCATCTTTTGGTTTCATCCTAGTCAAAAGGTACTGCAATCCTCTGTTTGTGAAGGTACCAGTTCATTTTTAGTATAATCTAAGTTTATGTCATGCTGCTTTGACTCTTCAAGAATCTAATATGTTTGTGAAATCCTGCATCGATAAATTAGGTTAGTTCTCAAGACAAAAAGGCCACTTTGTTTCTCAGTCAATCAAGTAGCAAAATGTTTATACTGTTTTAAAAAGATACTCATTGCATCTTCTTTGGAAAAGCAGCATTACATATTAAGTACATATCAAAATAAAATCACTATTATTAAATTAATGCAGTTAAGGAGAATATTTGCTGAAAGGTCCCAGGAATGAGCATGCAGATACTTAAGAGGAAGTTTTAGGCCTTCTTGCTTCAGCAATAACACTTGTATTAAGTCAATGAAACCAACACTACTTCAGGTACAAGATGCTGAACAGTTCCTAAATGCTTCAGAGGGGAAAAAAAAGAAAAAAAAAGAAAAAAATATCCTCTATTTGTCTCTGGAGGGGTTCAGTTCTCTGTGTTCCCACACTGCTTTTGACTGTCACAGGCACATAATATTGACTAGGACCCTTTAGAAACCTGCTGTTACCGGAAAGAGTGACAAAATACATAGCCTAAAGCAATGCCAGATGTGAAAGGTAAAACTGCAGACAGATAGAGGAGAAAAGGATTGTCAGCAGCTCAAGGATTCAATGAAAAAAAAAAATATACAACCCCCCCCCAAAAAAAAAGCAAACAAAAAAACCAAAAAAAAAACCCACAAAAACCAAAAAAAACCCCCACCAAACCAAAACAAAAAAGAAACAAACAAAAAAGCAACAAACCAAAACAGCAATAAAAAACCCCACACAAGAAACCGCAAAAAAGAAAACAATGTTGTGAAACAAAGTCTAAAAATTGAAGGGGAAAAACCAGAGCTGGAAGATGGAATGGCAATTCTGAAACAGAATGACCTGTGATGTCCCTAAGAGCAGCAGCAGCAGCTGACAAGCAATAACTTCACGTGGCTCATCCAAGGTGATATAGCATTAGTGGTTAGCTTACTAAATCACTAGTTCTAGCTACTTCCTTTGTGTCTCAGCCAATAAATCATTTTTTTCTACTTTCAATTGGAGTATATCCTGCTTGCAGTCTCTTTGTGGATAGCAGAAGTCACCCACACTGATCCAGAGAACATAATGCTATTTCCAGTGGATCTTTTCCTGTTTTCTCAGAGATTATACCAGATGATCCACGGCATGCCTCAAGCAGCAAACATCACATAATAATTTGATCCCTATTTTTTATAGTAAATGGATCATGTTCAAGGAAAATTTTAGTGATTTTTTTCAGATTAATTTAAGCTGTTAGAGTACAAATACTTGTAATATTACACATTTTTATATTTCAGCCAACACCAATGCAATGGTGCAACAATAAATGCACGAGAAGAGCAGTGTGAAGACTAAGACATTTACCTACTATCCTTTTGTTTGTTTCCTTTTGGATTTGAACTACCAGAGAAACTCCAGAGAAGGGAGAACAAAGAGGAATGGTTGCTTTTACTCAAATTTATAATTTAATAACCATTTTTTTAAAGTGAGTATCCATATTCTGCATGCTGTTCTTCACTTTCATAGAAGCTGTCCTGAGTTCAGCAGTAGAAATCATTAGCCGGTGCAGCGCTGTTTTTTGACTTTTGGCCTGGGAACAGTGCTGATAACACTGATGTATTTAGTTACTGTTCAATTGTTCAGTCTGACCAAGGACTTTATGAGTCTCATGTTCTCAAAGGGAGGAGGGGAAGCCAGGATGAAGCAGAAACAGGACACCTGACCCAAACTAGCCGAAGAGGTATTCCATACCACAGCACATCGTGTCCAGTACAGAAATTGGGGGCAGTTACCCAGAAGGGCTAAATCACTGCTCAGTTGGGTTGCATATCGGCCGACGGGTGGTGAATGGTTGTATTCTCTTCTCTTCTCTTGTTGTTTCCCTTATCATTATTATTATTGGTGGTAGCAGTAGTGGTTTGTGTTATACCTAAGTTACTGAACTGTTCTTTTCTCAACTCGTGGGAGTTACTTTCTTTTGATTCTCCTCCCCATCCCTCCAGGGAGCTAACAAACTGTGTGGCTGATCTATGGCTGGGCTTAAATCACAACAAACACTAAAAAAAGACACTATGAAAACAAATATGAATCACTTCTTTGGACAAAACACACAGGCTATTTAAAAGGTCAGTAATTCTCTTCTGCTATCAGAAGAGAAAGGTTTGCAATTTTCTTCTGTACAATACTTTAACTTGTAAGAATATCATCACACTCTTTACAGGGCAGAAGATAAAGGGCTGGGGAGAAGCACATCATCCCAGTGCTGGGTCCTAGCACTGAAACAGATTGTTGCCAACTGTAAACATACTTAATTCTTGTCTTGCTATAAGAGAAGATGAAGGCCAGTTGTAAGATACATTATATGGTACCCACAAACTGTGGCAGTATTTATAGTGCTGTCATATTCAGAAAAGAGATAACAGAAAATACGACATTTAATACATTTATTCCCTTCCAATCTTCAGAAAACTATCTCAACCCTTTTTAAGAATAACTTCCTGCTCCTTTGAAATTTGCATAGCAAATATCACTACTGGAGAGTAAAATATGTTGTGCCAAACTTCCTCTTGTGAATTCATCTGCATTACCATCAGCTCAGTTGTTGAAAGCATTTCTGAAAGCAGAATCTTGGGATGGGAGCTGTCAGCGAGCAGTAGGAAAACGATGTGACAACTCCTACTGAATGCAACTGGTGAAACAGTTGAACTTCAACATCTAGAACAGGACACAACTAGACAACAATTTCTGGATTTTGAGTACTCATTTAAAACTTTAATCAAGACTTGTGAATATCATAGAACGATTTAGGTTGGAAAGGACCTTAAGATCATCTATGTCCAACCCCTTGTCCAGCAGAGCCTCACACTAGACCATGTCACCCAAGGCTCTGTTCAACCTGGCCTTGAAAACTGCTAGGGATGGAGCATTTTCCACTTCTTTGGGCAACCTGTTCCAGTGCTTCACCATCCTCAATATGTCTAACAATATTTCAGATACTCCAGCTAACTAGTAAGTATCGCCATTTTTTCCAAACTTGAAACTATAACCTAAATTAATGATGCGATAAAATCTTCACAGGAATTGGACTAATTCTACAAGTGACAGAAATACACCCAATTTATTTAGGTGGCTGCCACCATTTAAAATCAGTACACAGGAAAGAAACAGAGACAAAAAAACAAAAAGCAGCAAACAGTGAAAAAATACCATGCACAAACAAGCACTAATCATTCACACTGTCTGATGCTAATATCTATTGAACATGACTACAAACATTCTTACTGCAATTCAAGGAATTACTGGTTTTTGTGCTGGAAGTTTCAGCTTTTATTAAATATAACAAACAAAACCCAGCAGCATCCTCAATTATATGACTGAATGTCACAGAAATGACATCTAAATATTCTAAAACTTAGCACTTTCAGAGACCCACACAACGTGGAATGATCTGAAAATTCCCTAAAAGAAGTTTTACTGAAATCAGTGATTCATTCTTTTCAGCCTGTACATAAATCATTGGCGTTAAGAAGTTGGAAACTGCAACTCTAGATCCTTTCTGTCAGGTTCCAATGTTTCCTGTAATTCTGCTCTAGGAATAATAATTATATTGCCATATCTAACATATATTTAACATATAAATCAAAATGCTCCATCAGTCAAAAGTAGAGGTTGTCTCTCATGCATACAATACTGGACAAAAATGCTCCATAAGGAAATTTCTGTACTCTACGGATTTAGTTATTTGAGTGATTTAGATATATGTGCCCTAAAGAAAAGCCATTTCACCACCAGAAAAGGCTTCATCTTGACATGAACTTAGATTATCAAAAGCCAATAAAATAGTTGGGACTTTTTGGCAGATCAGCACTTTTCAGGATCAGGATAAAATATCCTGATTAAGTTCCTAATATTCTTTTTCATTTATGTGGACGAAAGCATTCTTTAATAAAACAGCATGACCATGCTTCTGTGAGCTAAAAAGTGATGCTTTCCCATTAACACAAGTATTTAATTCAATGAAGATTAACTTTAATTTCATGCTTTAAACTTGAGACTCGCAGTACTTTGTTGGCCAGAGAAACTATTTGAGAAAATGAGATTCTCTTCAGCTTTGTTGAATATTCTCAAAGACAGAAGTTTGTCCTATTTGTCACTTCTTGGTGGGGGGCCTCCAGAATGGACTGTCATAGTAATCAGAAACTCATGAGTTAAAAATATATGTAAAACTGGTTAATGAGAACATGGAATTTCACTAAAAAGTAGCAGTCAAAGAAATAAATAATCAGGAAAAAGTATTGGAGTAGTAGTTGATATAATTAGCAGAAATGTAACCACATTAAGAGGAGAGAAACATAGCATGTGATATAAGGTTAGGGTGGAGTGGCAAAGGTTTCTGAAATAGAAGGAAAGAATACAGTCAAGGATTTTACTTCTTTGCTGTTTTCTATAGTTTTGAACAAGAAATTCCTTCTGAGATAATAATGAATTGAATTGCAAAAAGCAAGACCATACCACATGTTCAGAGTTGTGCCATTTCTTTCATTAACTAATATCCTCAAACAAATGTGGTTATGGTAGGCTGTTCCCTTCCCTCTTTTCAACATGGAGGTTCATTTTGGTGCAAACTTGCAACTGCCATAGAATTTCTCATTGTGTATACGACTCACAATTTTTTATCATCATTTTAATAATTGTCAGCTCTTTGTGTGCCAACAGCAGGATAAACAAGCAGTTAACTGTACTAACATTATTATTCCTTAGTCTGAAATCTGTTTCATCATCCTGCATGAGTTTTCCATTTATACAATTAGACTATAATTCAGTATCATTAACAGATGTAAAGCTCTTAGAAGCTTTAGATTTTCAGCTTAAATTGTCCTTTCCATGAAATAGTTTTGCATACATGTCGTGGTTTAAGCCATAAATCAGCCACGCAGTTTGTTCACTCACTTCCCCCTTTTTCTTCCCTCTGCTCCTGG
>JANRGW010032648.1:0-20910 GCA_024733675.1 Psilopsiagon aymara
CCCCGCCGGCTCCTCGGCCCTCCGCGGGGTCGGGCGGCGCCGCCTTCCTCCGAGCCGGGCCGGGGCTGCTGCCCGCGGGCGGCGCCGGAGGAGGAGAGTCGCCGAGTGGAAGGTGCTGCTTCCCCCGGGCTCGTCCTTACCTGCACACCTGGGAGAGGAGCCTCCCGCTGCCCTTGCCCCGTCCTCACCACCCTCAGCCGGCGCCTCCGCCTCCAGGAGGGATCCCTCGGCCCCCGCTGCGGGCTGGGCTGGAGGTTGCTGCGCACTTGTTGCCTGGTACTTCTCGATGGAGTCGGAGATGCTGCAGTCGCCTCTTCTGGGGCTTGGGGAGGAGGATGAGTCCGACCTGACTGACTGGAACTTGCCTCTGGCCTTCATGAAGAAAAGGCATTGCGAGAAGATCGAAGGCTCCAAGTCTTTGGCTCAGAGCTGGAGGATGAAGGACAGGGTAATGCTCAAGGGCAGGATGGGGTTTGGAGAAGGAGTGGGGGGATAGGTGCTGGAAAGGGAGGATTCGGTGCTCAGAGGGCTGCTGTACCTGTGGCAGCAGTCTGTCTTCACATGAAATGCTGGGTATTTGATCCAACAGTTTGCGTGTTTGTGGTATGGCACTGGGGAAGACAAACATGGAGATGGGTCACAAGTACTAATTCGAACCTCATGGAAATACACTCTTTGAGTAGTTCCCACATTTAAGGTCTTTAAATAAAATTTAGACACTTGATGTTTTTCAGGAAAGGCAGTAAAATTAATAAGGTGTTAAAGTGTTAACACTTTAAGTGTTCTTAAGTGTTTAACCTAAAGTGTTCTGGATCAGCAGGTTAATGGTGCAAGAACAAAAGGCAGTAAGTGTAGTTATTACAGTTGTCTGCAGTGGTGAAGACGCACGGAAGTGTTGTGGTTATGAGGCTTGCCACCAGCATGTTATGTGAAATATGAAATTAAGGCATCCTTTGTGTGTGTGAAACTGGGAGTTTGATGGCAGAAAAGAGTTATGAGATGAAGCACTCATTGTACTAAAGCGAGGTGCTTCCCTTGTGTTTGAATGTAAGTTGCATGTTAAACTGATAAAGCCAAGTGTAGCAAAGAAGGATCCCTGCCTGGGGTCTCAAACTTGTCTCCAACTTCGATATCTCAGTTGAAAGCAGCCAAACAAAGCACCCAAGAAATGTCAAGGATACTGAGTGCCACTCATTCTGTTCTTGGAATCTGCTTTGGGTTGTGGGATTCTCCAGGTCTCAAAGCTGCTCTGCATAACTGTGTTTATGAATATGCATGAGTTCTTTTGGTGACCAGTTTTCTGTTATGTTTATGATCCCTCTTGTAACGCTATGGAATAACTTGGGAGCTGCAGTTGAAACCTGTGAGTCTTTCCAGGGTCATTATGACCAGACGTGAGGATGCTGTGCTGAGTCGGAATGTTCCCAGCGGGGCCGTCACTGAACAGTTGTGAAGTTCTGGGAAAGGCTCCGGCTGAACTAGAATCACTTGCATGAGTAGGATCACGTACTGAGAATCTAACTTGGCAGATCTTTAATGGATTGACTTGAGGGGTTTTGGATGTAATTTAAATGAGGCAAAGAACACAAAGTCTTGTGGTACATCCTTTGAAGGGTTTTGGCAAGGAAGAGGTTTTTCTCTAGTAGACTGTGGAGGTGTGATGAGCTTGCTAGTCTATTTTAGTGATCCCTCTGCCTTCCTGTGATGCTTCCTGTTCACTTATTTCCTGATCTGCAGAGTTGTCTTTTTCTAAATTGGAATGGCATCAACTTGATCAAGGTAATCAATAGGTTGCACAGCTTAAGTGTGAGTGAAGTGTGAGTAATCAGCTGTCTTCTGCGTACTTGTTAAATGTTCCCCATGCATGCTGCAGCCAGAGAGAGTAATTTCAATGAAGAGAGCAGTGGTTACAACAGCTTAGTTCTGACCATGTTTACTCCTGAGGAGCTGCAGTCTCTTCTAAGAGTCCTCTGTGGTGGGAGTGGTGTGCTCTTCATATAGTAGTGTGCTACTCAATGAGAAAGAGCTTAGTGGAATTGGGCCCTGAATAATTCTCCAAGATACGGAGTTTGATTTTTGTAAATGAAGAAAATGGAAGCAAATCTGTAATTTTCTGTTTGGTCCTTCTGTTCTCACTATGAGCCTGAATCAAATAACTTTTCTTTGTATCAGGATCAGGGGTGCTGCTCTTACATCATTTTTACCTGGACAGCTTTATCAGGTATTGCTGGGACAAACTTGCTATTGTGTTTATTACTGTTTGCTCATCATATTAAAAGCAACACGTGGTCAGTTCCCTGCAGGGTCAGTCTGACTGCGGGTCTGCTTCATCCCCTGGTTCACTTTAGCGTCTTTTCCTTGGCTCTTGCCTCCCTTTCCCACAGGCCAGGACTGAGTGACTTCAGTGTGCTCTCCTCCTCAAGATGCCGATCTCTTACAGAGATTGTCCCCGGGGGGGGGACAGACCTCTGGGTGTCACTTGAAAGTGTGGAAAGCATTCTATTATTTTGAACTCAATACATTAACTTGTCAGAGCTTAGGTTGGGAACTGTTACCTGTATTTAAATGGGCCAGCCTCTCTAAGTCGAGGAATTCTCAAAGGTTAACCAAAAGAAGTCTCTCTTTGCCTGAGTTGCAGGAAAATCTGTGGCATTGTTTTCCCTGTGAATCAGGAAAAATCACAGGCAGTGGCAGATTTGGCTCTTATTCATTGTCTTGAGCAATCCTTGGGAGTGATCCTCCCTTTGCTGTAGTTAATGGGAAATGATTCACTAAGATCTGGGTATGGGGTTACTCTTTTTTTGTCTTGCTTCATTGCTGTAAAACCCCATGAGTTTGTAGGAACCTGAAGGTTCTTCAGAAGGCACAATTCCAATAAGAGGGAAGGCTCAAATAAGAAAAGTAACAAGTGTTAAATCTAGGTAAAATAACTGAACATTGACTTCCCCCCTTTCATCCAGAAGGACTGTCCTGAAAACATTTACTCCTTCGTCTCCTGCTTTCACGTACTGCATGTGCCACCAAAGTGACACTGCTTTGTTCTGTTATTTATTTAGAGGGTATTTTTATCACAAGGGGCTTGGAATTATGCTTTGTGTATTGAATTAAATCTCACAGCCTCAGTAGCAACTGAATCAGGAAATGTCATTTAAATAAAAACATGTCAAACACACCAGGTTTTACTGACACATTCCCACCAAATTCAGCATATTTAAAGTAAGATTTGTTGTACTTACATTGATTTCTGAAATGAGCAGAGAGCCACAAAGCTGGTTGTAACAGTTTTACTTGAGCATTTTTTCCTGCTGCCTCCTAACTTGCTGGGTGAGAGTTAAGTCCTGTTTTTATGAGCAGAGGAATACACAATGAGGTTTCTATGGAAATGCAGATTAAAGCAGAAACACATGCAAATGGGCTTAACTCAGACAAGCAGAATTCACCTGCCTGCATGGTGAAAGCTTCGTGTGTCAGAGGAGGTTAATGAAGGATAGCAGCACTGGAAGTTTGCACACATCATTGCAGCGTGAAAGGGTTGTGTCAATCTAAAGAGGTTTTCCAGGCGCTGTGGCCTGGCTGCCGCTTGCGCTTCGAGCACTGGAGGCTCATCCCTTGGCTGAGCGTAGCTCAATGTGTTCCTTGTGAGCTGAAATGAAGCAGCAGCAGTCTTCTGGGGGGAGAGGGTGGGAGTTCATGTTTTGGCAGCAGCCTTCTCTTTACTTTGACTTACTCCATTTTCAGTATTTACTTTCTGTTTGCTTATGCATGGTCACAGGCTAGCAGCAATTCAGGAAACTCATAACCCAGAGAGTAGCCCAGGATCTAACACAGATGATATGTGCGTACCTTCCGTTCTTCCTCTGGTATGAGGATGAACTCATAGGAGGACTGGCATGGAGCACTTGGCTTTGATGCTGTAGCGTGGTCCTGAGAGCTGGCAGTGGTGCGACTCTCCCTCTCTTGTAGGTCAGTGGTTGAAATCCATTTTAGTTCAAGAGTTCCTTGAAGTGGCAGGTTCTGCCCAGTGAGGTGTGGGAGCTGAGCAGTAGCGCAGGGCGCCGCTGGCTGACAGATGTGTAAAGCCAAACAAAAGCCCAGCTTCTCCCCAAGCTGCGCCTGCTGCTGCAAGTAATGAGCACTATCATCTAAGTTACAGAGTTAGACCTTCTCTAACCTGGAACAAAGATCATTTTGAATGAAGGTGGTTGTGTATTGATTGGATAGAGTTGGGACGCTCGTGCTCTATCTACCTCTATCTACACGTTTTGACGTCTGAGCAGAGAGGGGACTTCAATTAACAGCTCTGCAGAGTACAGCTAGTCACATCTTTTGAAAGAAGAAGGTCTCACCTCCATACACCAGCAGGAAGCACTGAAACCTTCAACTCGGTCAATCTCTTTCCCATCCTGTGCATTTTCTCACTTCAGCTGACATGCAGGGGACATAAAAGGAGCACTGCTAGCAAAAGGAGTGACAGAAAAGAGCTCTGTGTTTCCCCATTAAAAAAGTGCAACAAGGGAGCACATATATAATGTGCTTCACTTTTTTCTGTCTTGGCGACTGGTGCTGCTGAGCATATGGTGTTTGGAGAGGAGCTAGGCAATTATTGCTATTTAAAATCAACATATATGTGTGTTGTAGGGCTGGTTATCCTCCTGCCCCCAGCATGCTTGTAGGAATTTGCAAGGCCTGTGAATAGACAGTGAAAAACCCCCATACACCTGAAAGACAGACCTGAGTGCTGCGCTGGTGTGGGAAACTGCAGACCTTAATTAAGATACACATCTCTATGTGAGGCTTTGCTTCTAATTCTCAAATGTGGTGGATGTCAATAAGCAGTGGTGGACCCTTGTTCAGTGGTGGATGGCCAGACGGTCCTGGGTGCTTTGCACGAAGCTCTCATGGTGCAGACTGGGAAACATCTGCTCTGCTGCCAGCTACCACTCCTTTACTGTGCCATGGTGTGTGTTTCAGTGCCTGAGAGGCTGAAGACAACCTTCAGTGAATGTTTCAGACGTGTTTTGTTAACGCTTCTCTGTGTCTTACGTTTCTTCCCCCTTCCCTTACATTTTCTTCGAGGCTGACAGGGTTTCAGTTCTGTTTCCGTGGGTTAAGTAGGCTTTCTGGGAAGTTTAGGGGGGGTTCTTATGTTTCTCTTGGAGATGCTGATTTAATTGGCTTACTGCTGTGCTGAGCTGCTGCCCTTGAATGTTTCCAGAGGTAACTGTTGGCGTAGATGGCCATGGGTAACCGAGGGAGCCTATTGATCGCTCTCTGTGTCATAGTTTTAACTGGCATTTCTAAGTATATTTGATAAACCCAAGATGTTTGTCTTGTTCTCCTATTCTTCTGTAAAGACTGTAGTGTAGGTGCTTCTCTCAAGAAATGATGTAAAGAAGTACCTAACACAGGTTTGTGTTAATGGCATTCTTTATCCCACGTCATGGCTTTGCACTACAGTAAGTGACAGTGTTCTGTACTGTGTGGCTCTCAACACAACCAGACATCTTCATCTTTTTCTTCTTCACACTCCTGTTGAAATTACAGACTTGATCTTCTCCTTACTGTTTTCTCCTCCTTGCTCCTATAAGCTTACAGGTCTGTTCCAACCGACAGCATTCTATGATTCCTTTTCCCTTTGAAAGGTAGTGCTAGACAGAGCAGGAATGCAGTGGAATGATGGAAAGAAGCCTGTACAGAATGCAAAGCAGATACAGAGTTGTGCTGAGGTGAGAAGGAAAGCCGTTGTCACAGATCAAATGAGGAGTAACATCTAGAAAACGGCTCATTGATTCTTTTTGTGTGTTGCATAAAGAAAGCAGAGATCATAGAATGGAATATTTGCTTCCTATGTTTAAGAAATGATTGGCAGGGACTTGAACCTCATTTTGGTTCTGTGCATTAAGCAGCAGTTTAAAGGCAGTATTTTGATGCTTTGCTATGATAGGACCAATTACCCTACTTGGCTTTGTAGTTTTTGATCTGAAGAGCGGTGCTGTCGTGCCTGGTTACCTTTGATCTCAGAGGGACTTTCAGAAGCTGAGGTCGCAGCAGCCAGAGAAGATGCACCCTCTTCTCAGAGCAAGTAAGTAGAAGGTGTATACATATGTCTTGGCTCTTGACAGCAGTAATTCATCTAGAGGTGTCAGAAGTGCTTGTAACGTAAACAGTGAAGCCAGCAGTTAAGAGTCTACTTTGTGGGGAGCTGTGTGGGCATTACCGGCTGCTCCTGAACTTTGTGTAGCGGCTGCATTCACTGGATAAACAAACATGTTGGACAAAATAAACCTCTGAAGAGAATTCATTGGATTAGTGGGGAATAGAGAGGTTAGAGAAGGAAAACAAACACTGAGGAGGAGTTGATCTAGGAATCTAGTGTATGCTGTCACCACAGTCACAGCAGGAGCTGACCTTTTGGGCTACAGATGGCTGGAGACTACCTGCAGAGGTGTTGAATTATTAATGTTAACTGGAAGGGTTTCTTTGCATGCTACTATTTTTACCACTGAGGAGAAGCACACTGAGTTGGGGTTTCTTTTTTCCATAACGTTTCTCTTAAGCTTTGTATAAGAATACCCCATTCCTTGAAACTGAAGCTCTGCCTTTTTAGTTGTTTTACCCTGCAAACACTGTGGGTGAGCTGAAGAGGACGGGCACGTTTCTTCTGGTATTTGGCCTGCTAAAGGAAGATCCATTAACAGGAAGTGTGGTGTGGAAAGGGTAAAGGGAGGGCACCAAGATTGGGATTGATGGTGTGAGAGGCTGCTGGAAGGGCGATACATCAAGCACCCGCTTCTGCTGGCAGGGTCTGTGTTCCTCTGCCTGGTGGCAGGTAGAGATAGCTCATGTTCCTGTGCGAGGCCTTCCAAGTCACTCCCTTCAGAAACCTTTCTCCAGGGCTGTGTGTGTCCCACTGGACCAGGGAGGTCAAGGTTTTCTCTGCCTGTTCACGGTTGATTTGCATGCTGGTGTTGCTCAGTGGTGTGTTTAGTGCCGGAGCCCTGGAATTAATTAAGCCAATGTTTTAATAATGTATTTCAGTTGGACAATGACTATTTTAAGGTGAGCAGCAGAAGTCTGCTGATACCCATTTCCATGCTCTGGAAAAGAAGAATGGGCTCTGGAAATAATCATAAAGAATAGGGACTGAAAGTCTCAGTACTGATCTATTTAAAGAAATGAAGAATTGCCCCAGTCATCCCCTGCTTGGAACAGTGTGTGTTGAAGAGCAGGGAGCAAAAGTTCACTGAAGCCCTTCGCAGGTTGCAGCAGTGGTAAAAATCCAGCACAAACACAATTGATTCTGTTTTTACACTAAGGGGTTTCTTGTCTGTCTTTGCAGATGAAGACTGTCAGTGTTGCCTTAGTTTTGTGCCTAAACGTTGGTGTGGACCCTCCTGATGTGGTGAAAACAACTCCCTGTGCCCGCCTGGAGTGTTGGATCGGTAAGTCCCGAGAACTTCAAGTGTCAGCTAACTCTGTTGTCAGTTACACACAGGAGTGTTCGAGTGGTGTGTCTCCT
This sequence comes from Psilopsiagon aymara, assembly GCA_024733675.1. Classification (NCBI taxonomy): domain Eukaryota; kingdom Metazoa; phylum Chordata; class Aves; order Psittaciformes; family Psittacidae; genus Psilopsiagon; species Psilopsiagon aymara. The sequence continues at coordinate 7,520 of JANRGW010032648.1, forward strand.
GGACTTAAAACTGGGGTGAACAAAAGGAAACAGAGCATCAGACTTCACTGTGAGTCGAGAGTCCAGCAGTAGCTGCTGCTTTGGCTCATCTTTCCTGCTTTGTTCTGAAGTGGAGAAGACAAGGTGGGAATGAGGTGCTTGGCTTGCTTTTAATTGTTGTGGATTTATAAATACCTAAGGAAATCTCAGAGCAGTTACATCTTTAGGGAGTTGTGATCTGCAAAGGTTTGCAATTACCCTGCCTCATACAGTGGAGGAGTAAGCTTGTGTAAAATGCATGGGCTTTACTGCACGGTGAGGTGACTGCTCTGAGGCTAATTTAATTGGGATTGTGAATTCAGAAGTCCTGGAAGCATTCCCAAGGATGTCTTGCCAGCAGTTCCAGCGCCTGGGCTTGCTACTCTGGTGCAGTGTTGGAGTGAATTCTTAGGGTTTGTGAAGAAATGCAAAGTTGCCTTGGTTTTGGGGATCTCGTCTCATTATCAGGACGAGACTTACCTGAAGTAATTTTAGGAGGAAATACCTGGTGTAAGAAAGCTTTCTGAGAGATTTGGGGTTTATCTAGGAATTGAATATGTTCAGGCTTGGGGAACTAACATGCGGAGCTCGGTAATCCTGAGCTGTGGGGCTTCCATTGGGCTGCAGACGCAAATTAATCATTGCACAAACTGAGTTTCCTAAAAACCTTGCAGAATATCTCCTTTCAAACCTTGCTGTACCTGCTTATGAATCATGGCAGCTCATTTGTTTTAACCTAAAAACGCTGATGACTTTAAAGCAGTTAAAAAGCCATGAGCATGCACTAACAAATATATCTGTTCAGTGGGGAGAGCAGCTTTAGTTTCTCATTGGTACACGAGGAGAGAGCAAAGAGAATGAGGAGTGTTGCAGTCGTTGAATAAAGTTATTAATGACTGTCATCAGCAAAGAGAATGTTGAATGCAGCTTCCTAATGAAGTGAGTGGTCAGTGTGTATCTCTTCGCAAGTGGTTGTTTCCATTGCTAGCCAACTTTTGACAAAGGTAATGGCAAAAATCAGCAGTTTTTTCTCTCCACAAGGTTCTCCAGAGCAGCTGAAGGTGAGGATGGTGGGAACGTCCTTGCCCATCGGGCAAGGAATTGTGGAGGTTGTTTTGGTGCAATTGCTGCTGTTCACAGCCAAGCTGAGATCTCCACTGTCTGAACAATGCATCCAGAGGCACCCTTAGAGTATCTCAAGTGGTTTGTTTTTCTTCAGAATGAAACCTGAGCAGACATCTGTGCTATGGTATCAGCCTGGCACGGGGAAGGCACTGGGGGAGCCTCATGCCGTGACTGCACTGACAGGGTCCTGGCTGGTGTCTGCAGGGCTTTGGCCTTATGTGTGCGCTCAACACGGGAGGCTGAGGGCTCGCGTCATGACTCTGGTGCCTGAGTTATATTTAGGAAAATAATTTATTTCCACTGTTTGGCTGTTGGAAAGGCACCAGGGAGCTTGATTTTTATACAAAAGGGTGTTGTTAATAGCACTAATTGCTCTGGAGGCACTCCGGCGTCTCCAAACTATGTTCCTCTGCTGTCAAAGTGCATGTGAAGTGTTTTAAACTTCTGCTGAAGTTCAGTTTGGTCCTTTTGAAGGACTCAGAAAAGAAATCTGATGTGTTTATGCTGTTTTTCTGTTTCCTTTTTCATCGGAGCAGTAGCTAATGGCATATTAACTCACAGCAGGCTTCTGGGGTCTGAGCGGTCACCCAGGGATACCTTCTACTAGACCAGGTTGCTGCAAGCCCCGTCCAACTTGGCCTTGAATAACCCACTGATTTGGTTAATAGAATTATTCATATTAAATAGCAAAATATTAGCTTCTAGTTTCTTTGGAGCTTGTTACTCGTGTCAGTTACATGGCCACGGTGTTTGAATAAAGGATGCAAGATGAAGCTGTGCTGGTATGGATGGATGGGGGTAATTACCCAGTGACACGATTAACTTCTCAAACTCCAATTGGAGTGTGCTTTCTGGAGCAATCAGCAATGGAAGCAAATGAGGCAGGATTCTGAATTCATCAAGAAAATACATTTATCATCAAATATTTAAGCAGTTGAAATTTTTGTCATTATTTACTGTGGAAGCCTTTTTTTCCTTATGAAAGAAACAAATGCAATGCCTCTCCTGTCTTTCAAAACCCAATTGTATTTACTGCCTTAGCGAGAGAAATCTTCTGAGTTTGACAGTCTTTAATGGTGTTTAATTTGTACTGGAGTGAATAATCTGGGGATGCACTTTTCTATGAAGAATGTGGTGTTTGTGAATTTGAAATGGAATATGTGCAGGAACTTACATTAAAACTTCATGAAATGATTTTTCTTGCAAGCAGAACAGTGGAGTGGGACAGAATGGAAAGATTTTGGCTTCTTTCTTCTGCAGAGGGGGGTGGTGTCCATGCTTTGGTGTAGACTTTGGTCTCCCAGGTTGTAGATCTGGATTCTACCGAAACACAAAGTTTTAAATGCACAAAGATTTGGAAGTAATTTCTGCTCCTTGTCAAGCTGAGTGATTCAGGTGTGGTCAGAAATGCTCATCTGTGTTCTCTTTCCTAGATCCTCTGTCAATGGGTCCTCAGAAAGCTCTGGAAACCATTGGTGCAAATCTACAGAAGCAGTATGAGAACTGGCAGCCAAGAGTAAGTACTCCTTGGGCTTCCCCTCTGCATAGACTGTGCACAAAGACACGTGTCTGCTATGTGGCATGGTGGTCCCGCAGCGTTGGTTGCTTCTTTCCTCCGTCAGTGTGAATGAATTCTTGCAACTGTTGGATTTGGTGGCTTTTCAGCTGATGCCCCTCTTGGCTCATGCTCTCTTTGATCGCATCCTGGGGGGCTGTTTAAAGTTTAACAGTGATTGTTTGAAACTGGGGTTCCTCTGACTTTGTTGTGGATGTTGTGTAGTTAGTGGCTGAGGAAGGCTCTTGGGTTTGTTTTGAAACATGATTCCAGAGCTTGGTAACTGCCGATTCTACCTAAAGTATGATGTGTGTAGATGTTGGTGAAAATGAATGTTTGGGGTGCTAGGAGCACTTGATGAGTGAGAGCAGGAGTTAAAGCAGCCCACGAGCAACAGGCTCATTTTTTCCTCTTGGGTGGCATCTCACCTTTTACACAAGGGAAGTGTTTTGCTTCTGAATCTTTCTGTGTTCCTGGTTCTGTGTGTCTCAGTAAATAAACTACAGGAAGATCTAAAGAGTAACATTTGAAGTCTGTAGAGTTTTCCAAATAGATTCAAAACCTGAGCTGCAGAGTCCTCTTCTCTGTTAACATTCCCCAGCATGCTCATGTCCTTATCTGTATGCTCCAGGCAGTCTGGGTCAGAATATTCCTCTTCAAAGTACCTGGACTATTGACTCCTAACCCATGAATTTATCATTATAAGCATGGAATGTGTAAGCAGAGCAGAAATAGTAACTTCGCTGAATGAACCTACCTGCAGGGGGGCTTTAATTTCTATTTTCCCTTATGATGTGGTGCGCACACTAATCTGGTCTTCATTTTCTTAAGGAGACATGGTTTCTCTTCCTCCTTTTAGATTGTTTTCAGTAATGGTGTGTGGGTTTTGTCAGCATCAGACTGTACTTTCTGTTTCTATCATTACTCACTACTTTATTTAATGTATAAATAATCTACCGAGTGTCTCTGTAACGTCTGTTCGCATTAGTGTAAGAGTATGGTCTGTAATTGGGAAAGTTCCTGGTACTTCCCTGTCCTCTGTGTAGGATGCCTGGAAGGAGAAGGCCCTTGTGTTAGCTGTGCCCTTAGGCATTTGTAACCAGTCCTTCTCTTTAGACAGACATGGGTTCCAGCCATTTGCTTGTTTGTCATTTGCAAAATCGATGCAGAAAGATTGCCCCCACTGAGGGTCCGAGAGTGTTTGTCACCAGAAACAGGCTTGTTAGCATGTGCAGGCTGTGGATAAATGTTACTGGGTGCATTCCAGGTCCCTCCTGTACTTTCCAATTCAAACTTGATGGAAATAATATTATATTCAGAACAATTTGAATGTAAATGCAGTTCGTGCTGGTTCTTTAGCTCTTTGTGTGGCATTTCCCTTGCTCCCTTATTCAGGGCTTGTCATTCAGTAAAAGCTCAATGTCCTGAAGGAGACTTACTGGGTTTAGTGGAGAACTGCCCACGTTACTCAATCTGTGGGTAACTGTCCATGGGAATGCTTTTCCCTGAAGTGTTTTCTGAGTGTATTTACATAAGGACTTGTCTTGGAGCACGGATGGTGCATGTTGGAGACCGTGTTCCATAACATCTTGGAGCAGGGATGGTGCATGTTGGAGACTGAGGCTTTACTTTCGTGGTTTGCCTAGTTTTCCTCTTGGTCCATTGGCTTTTTCTTTCTTTAAACTATCTCTTGCAGCCCAGGAATTGGGCAGAGAACTCAAATAGTGTCTGAAAGCCAATAGGAGAGGGACACATCTTGGTGCAAAGGTGAAAACAAATCTTTTTCTCTGCTCTTTAATAACGGAGCCCATACAACTGAGAATGAGGGTGGGCACTAGGGAGCAGGGGGGCCCTGTGTGGGCAGCCCTCATCGTGAAGGGTTTGCAGGGAGCACAAGGCAATCACTGAGCTCAGCTGCTTGTGTGGAAGGTGCCAGTTTCTGGCCAGTAAATCAGAGCCCTGTGGAGCATTGCAAAGCTGAACACGCACCAGTTTATTGCACTCTACAGGGCCCTTGAGTTTTCTGCAGTAATAAAGAGCTGATGTGCCATCTGCAATAAAACAATAGGAACATTATTGAATTTCCTAGACCTTTCATATAAATACTAATACATCTAGTTTTGTCTATTTCTCAGTGGTTTGGGATGGTTGAAGAATTGATGGAAGGAGGACAATTTGGGGAAAGACACTCTGCAAGGAGGGACCAAATCGTGACATAGCTGATGTTGCTGGGCTGTCAGCGGGGTCCTGCACTGGGAAGCACCTCCTCAGTGGCTGCTTGTGAGTGCACAAGTGGAGGGAGCCCCTGCTCAGGGGATGATGTCAGCAGTAAATGCTGTGTGGGGTCCTGTGAGATCTCTGCCAGTGCTGCCCCTGTCTGCTTGTAACCTTTGGAGGTTGTTCAAAGGCACTAAATACAACCAGCTTAGATGAAAAAGCTTAACAAGGGCTAAGCGTGAAAATTCTTTGTTTCTGGAGACTCCCAGGCTGAGGCATATTTCCTTCCAGCTCTTATCGAGTCCCTTTCTAAATAATCTATCAGCTTGCCATTGCCTGAAGTATTTGTCCTGATTAAATTTAAGGCTTTGCTTTATTGCTGTGTAGCAACATAAATTTGTGTGCTGCGGGAGTAAAAAGCACTCCAGCCGTTGTTTCATCTGCAAAATGCTGCAGTTAAACAATCTCCTGTCATTTCATTGCAATTCTCACAAGAAAATTTCACTGGGGGAAGAGGGGAGGTGACAGAGCTGTTGCCTTTATCCATCTTCATCAGGAGCTGATGGAACAAGTAAGAGTTCTTGGAATTCAGTGCAAAGAGAGTTTGGATGCTAGAGAGAAAGTGGAAAGAAAACCAAGGCAGCTTTTACCTAGTGTAACCATGGGTCATGGGGTTTGAGTTCCACTGGGCATGGAAGGGGTTAACCCTGAGAGTAAGCTGGAATGAAGGCTCAGTGATGGGAAGTAAAAGGGGTTGCTGAGGCAGCTGAGGATGAGAGGAGGAGAAGAGTGGAAGAGCCCAGGACCCCCCTTCCTCCCCAGATGCAGCCTGATGGAGGGGCATAACCTTCCCTGGCACTCTCTTCTGGCCTTGGGGGTCATCCTGGGGGAGGAGGGAATGGCTGGGGGGAACCCCATGGACAAGGAGAGCCTTTAGCAGAGACTGCACCTTACGTCACTTTAATTGCCCAGAACAAACCACTTTAAATTTCCACTGGAGATTGTTCACGTGCTCAGGATTTCAGATATTTGGATGAGAATCGATCTGTCAAAGTGGTGTTTCTCTGCTGCTGATCTTCATTTCTTCCCCTTTGCAGAGCAGTGCCTGCGTTAGGTGCAGTGCAGTGTGGGTGCCCGGGGAGAGCAGTAGTTTGCTGGTGCTGGCAGTAAGTAGCGACTGTTTTTCCCCTTGTCTGGATGCAAATGCAGTTTTCTTGGCAGCGGTGCACTTTGTGCCAGTCAAAAGGCAGGAGCTTTCCTTAGTTTAAAAGTCAACAGAGTTTGTCTGAAACAGGAATAATAGACTGTGAATTCCAAGTGCTTCTGCAGCGGATGCTTTACAGAGATGCAGTTGGTAGCAGGGATTTTATGAGCAGAAGTTACTCTTACTTAAGCCCCAGTTCACACCCATTTGCCTGCAGAGCTGGGACCTGGGCTCTTTGCTGCAGCACTCTGCAGAGCTGGAACAAAGGGGTGAATGGAGGGGTGGAGGGGGTGCTGCTGCTCTCTGCACAGCACCCTGGTCCTTTCCATGTGGACCAGCTTGGGAATGTGGCTTTCTACATCCTCTTGGCTGGAGTTCTCTGAGCTGAGCTGCAGTGCAGGGAGCACCAGTTACACTGTGTAAAAGGATCCTGGTGTGTGGCACTGCGTGCAATGCTGTGAGGTGAGGCTGCTCTTTGATTGCTGCTGCCTTAGAAGGGGGCAGCAGCCTTAGAAGGACTTTGCGTTTTTTCCCTCCCCTCTCTCATAATGGACACCTCTTCACTTGGCTTCTGGCTTTCCCCAGGCAATAGTTTCCTTCGTTTCCACTGCTGTGTGTTTGCCTTTGAGAATGGGGCTGTGTAGCCAGAGCAGAGCTGTAGGTTGCCTGATGCCCATGTTACATAATTCAGGATGTGGTAAGAGGTGCTCTGGAGCATATGCTGATTAAATTCACATGAAATTATAGGTTATTTTTTCTTTCTGTTGGCTATAGCTTTGACCAGTTCTTTTCTTTAACTCCAAACTGACCAAAGAATGCACAGGACCTTTCTTCCTCTCTCTCGTGTCACTCAATGTCCCACCCCAAAGAAATTTTTTCCCCTTATACCCACTTGCCTAAATAAAACAAGGTCAGTTGCAGTGCTGTTTTCTAATTCCAGTTTAACTCCTTGCTGTCTCCCGTGTTCTCTTCCTGCTTCCTCCTTTTTCGCTAAGGCAGTCACCTGCGCTGTTTTGATTGATGGAATTAGTTGTATTTCATTATAGCTCCTCCTGAACAGACACTCTTGAAGTGAAGGGGAGCCATGACCTATGAAAGGGAATAAAAATCGCGGGTAGGGGAAGAGCTGGATAAATCTAGAAGGGAAGATTAAATCAAATTTTAAAAGCCTTTGGGGAGGGTGGCTTGAAGGCAGACACTGGGATTTGAGAACTCCTGCATCCGCAGCATCTCCAGTCACTGAGGATGGGGTGTTAATGTGGACACTGTCATGCAGCAGTTTTGCTTCGGTCCTCATGCAGTTCTCTTTTGGATGCTCTGTTACTTAGATTAGTGCCGCTTACTGAGAGATAGGCAGTAACACATCTGGACCGGCAGATCGAGGCGTGTTCAAGGTCTTTCCAGCCCGTTTCATTTCCGTGGTCGTACCCATGTTTTTCACTCGGCTCAAAGAGGTGACGTAGCCAAGGAGGAGCAACTGCAGCAATCCCTTATCGGAGTGGACCTAAGGAAACTGAGGACCTTGGTACTCATCCCAGGCAGGCCTGGCTGCTCCTCCTCTGTGGGGCATTAATAGATATGGTAGGTAGTTAACTGTATTCCTGATTCTCCTAAGCTGTTGGTGCCAGGTTGAGACTCCCAGCAGTGTGTGTCCCATTGGGCTTAACTATGCAGGTTTTTAAATAAAGGGGTTTCCAATTCTTCCCTAATCCAGTGCAGTAGGTGGAGTGCTGCCTCCCGCAGCTTCCATCCACCCACCGGGGATGATCTGTGAGGAGTCTCCTACAATACAGATAGTGTTCTTTGTGCAAGCTTTCAAGGAAACAGTGATGCTGTTCTGATCAAACAAGGCTGCCTTTCTCTCTTCTTGTCTGCTTCCCAACAGTTTTAATTTCAAAGGAAGTGCAGCCAAGATAGTTGAAACAGATAATTTGAAGCCTCCACCTTTTCTGTGCCTGTTTTCTGTTGTTGATGCTGTTGTTTCCCTCATTAGATATCTCTGGGCTTTGATACAGTTCCTGAGGTTTCCTTCCTTGCATTGCTTCTTTCTGCCTAATGAATTGGTAAGTTGCTGCTGCACATCAAAGGTTGAGCGTTTCCTACAGAGTGACTAGTTAAGCAGGAAAGATAATTGAACACATGGCCTAATTATTGGTCTCCGTGAGTCATCCTTTGCCTTCATTTCTGTTAGGGTTTTTCTTTTCAGAACAACAGCAAATACTGATTGCTCCGGCAAAAGAGACCGTAGAATTCCAAAGGGGAAAATGGAACAACTCTGTCTCCCTACTCTGCCCATGTGGGAACATGTAACAGTGACAAAAAAAGCAGAGGAGAAGCTGAAAGAAGGCACTGTGACCTTGTTTAACAAAAGCAGTTTCTCCTAAGAGGACTCTGTTGTTTCCGAGTTCCCAACAGCCTCTTGAATTTGGCAGCTCTTTGAGGCTCTGCAGAATTGCTGCTGTATGAAGCCTTTGCTGTCTTGTTAAACATCAGCTGTCTTCAGCAGAAAGCAGCAGTTTTTCCAGAGGGGAGAAAAAAGTCTGTTGTAAAAGAGGGATCAACAAGTACAATTGCAAACCCACTCATTCATGTTCTCATTCTACCTGAGAGGTTGTGCTGGTACTGTTCTGGGTATGACTGTAACCCTGTGCTGTTGTTACGAGATGTCCCTCCAGAAGCACTGGCGATTTAGGCACAGAAGTACAAGTTGTAAGTGTGGGGATGCCGGTTTAGGCACAGAAGCACAAGTTGTAAGTGTGGGGATGCTGAAAGCCACTTTCTTGTGTCTTGTGGTTACAGAGAAAATTAGGGCAAATAAAGCAGGAGTTCTGACTTGTAGGTCTGTGAGAGTGTTCTGCAACCTCGCCACCTGCTCCTCCACAGCACAGCGTGGCATGGGGGGTGCAGGACCAGGGGTCAGTTTAAACCACCACCAAAGAGCTACTTTCAGCTCTTTGGGGCTGAAGAATCTGACCTGGCCCACCTATTTTCTTCTGTTACCAGGGCAGTGAGCACTGAGAGGGAGTCCCAGTGAATTTTAGCATCTGAAAGCACTGCATGCGCTGCCTGGACTTTTGTAGCCCGGATTGCAGCAGTAGGTGCTGCTGAAGTAACTGCTTCACCTGGGAGTAGCTGTACCCCACGTACATAAGGCTGTCCTAAAGCAGTGATAACCAAAGGAGGATGCAGTACAAGTGGGGAATCTGCTTCCTGCAGTTCTGGGGCTTGGTCTGGGTAGAATGTGTTTTATTTCTTTGATAGTGGAAACGAATGTGATGAATCTTTAACAAAGCCCTAAAGGTGGAGTGGAAGCTGTGAAATTGCAGCAGTTAATGAGTTTGTACTGATTTTGCTGCAATTGTTGCAGAAAACTGAGGCACAAAAAGGGAAACAGATACAGGCATGGGCTGATGTGGAGAAGCGTGTTCAGAAGCTGTGAAGACACCAGTCTTTCAGTGTCCGTGCTTGCTCTGCTTTGCTTTCCCCAGTCTTCTGACAGTAAGACCCGTTCACATGTTTTCTATTTCCTCTCCATTTGTTTTGTGTTTTGTCATCAAAGTGAGGCCAGAATTTGGCAACAAGCAAGATTTGTGTATTCCAGGGTATTTCCATATAACCACTGTGCTCTTCGTGGCAGTCTGTCCTGAGATGGGCAGGAAGAGCTGATGTTAGAAAGGCTTCTTGCAAGAGATAAGCAGCTCTGCTTGCTCCAATCTAATGAATGTTTTTCGGTAATTACCACCCAGCCTCTGTGTGACCCATTTAAAAATCCCTTGTCTTTGTGTTCCTGGGGAGCTGTGAATCCTGGGGATGGGAGACGGGGGCGAGCCTTCCATGAGCCGCTTGCACAGACCCTCTTTACCCACTGAACACCACTCTGTATCCACAAGGATTCAGTCACTGCAAACTTGGACATGTGAATGATTCTGTATTGGACAACTGAAGCTTCCTTCTGAATAGGCACTAATTTCGTGCAAAACTTAGAGCAGTAACACAGAAAACTGGTTGTGTTTTTCTATATATTCCTGCTCATCCCTAAGGCAGAATGAGGAAAGCCTGAAATACTTTGGGTTTAACTCCTTTCATAGGGATCCTCACAAAGCCTAAAGCTCTAAATGGTTGGTTTTCCTTCTCCTGACTCATTAGGCTCTTTGTTAATCTGCACATTGCTTCATTGAACAATTTGCAGCCAGAAGAAAACCTGAAATTGCTAAATAATTACTTAGCGTTGAGAAGATGAACTTCTTGTCCTCGTGTGAATACAGCTCAGTTGTTCCTCCTGGTGAAAATGAGGAGCTTTGACCAGCATGGAAAGATGAGTTTGGGGATCTGCAGCCTAAGCCGGGCTCCGGGTGGTATCTAAGTTTATATCAAAGAAATAAGGAAATGCAGAGCCTGAAACTTTAAAGAGCTCTTAAAATAGAGGTTACAAAGAAGGAACAGTGCTCAAATGACGCTGCTGCTTAGGAGCGTTGTTATTTGACTAAGCAGGCTTTAAGGATGAGTCCTGGTGTGTACTCCAAATCCTGTCAGAGCATTTTGTGCTGTGCCCCATCGCAGCCATCACAGCGGCATCAGGCTGAGGGGCAAGATCTGGAGTGTAAGAAGCAGCTTGAAGTCATTTGACAATTCCTTCTGTTTAAAAAGAACCAGTTCTTGACCAGCCGTTTTATTTGATCAGTTTGGGAGGGATTGTACAGGGTAGGCTGAGGGTTGAATCCTGTACCTCTTGGAGCAAACTTGTGTGTTAGCAGCTGTTAATGGCAGAGAAACACCCCTGTCACCTGGATCTGTTGTAGCATACTCAAGGTTAGTAGCCTTGGGTTTTGCCTTCCCTGTCAACGTCAGCTCTCAGGAACACAGTGCTCAAAGGGAGATTTTTGGAAGTATTGTTGAATCCTGAGCGCACATCATGAGGATCAGGTTCTTTGGAATTCATTTCACATTGGACTTCAAAGCAAGGTCAGAGGCTCTGCAGAGGAAAGGTGAAGTCACTCCACTGCTGACTACAGTCCAGTGAATAAATACTCCATGCTTACGATGCGTTTGCTCCAAGACATCTGGCAAATGAAGCTGTTTGAATCTTGGACTGCTTGTGACTATCCTGGCACGGAGGAGAGGGAGATGGATTTTTAAAGGCAATCGAATACCTGCTGAGGAACTTGCCAAAGGCTTGCGAGTGTCTTCCTTTGGGCTTAGTTTAGCATTTGAGCTGAGGTGTGTGTAAGTCACAGTGCATGTCTCTGGAATTAATACTTCTCAAGTTAGCAAGAACTGTTAATTTTATCCAACCATTTTTTTCATGGCCTGTGTTAGTCAGGTTAAGCTGCTGTTCATAGCATCCATTTGGGGTTTCCAGATCCTTCCTTGTATTTAAATGTGCAGCTTTTTTATTATCTACGATTAATCCTGGGGAGTTTATATCAGGGTCATTTCCTATGGCCACAGCCTAAGATCAAACCACCGAAAAGGTGTTTAAAAAGAAGTGAATAGAAAGCTTGCAGCCTGTGAATATGGCTCAGCCCCATTTGTATTTGCCTGCATGTCTCTAACCTGAGAGTTATTGTGGTCATATCAGCCTGCACTTAGAGGCAATTGAGTTTATGATGGATTGGTAGCAGGAATAAATTGAAATCACTTCTCACTGCTGAATCGATCTCCGAAGTTACCACCTAACGTGCTTCTGCAGCTCCTCACGTCTCGGCTGCCACGTTCTGCAGGCTGGGACTCAGCATAGCACCATCCTGCTCCGACACTGACAGCAAAGTTGCATCAGTGCGAGTGTGGTGATATTCCAACCCCCCCGGGAGTGCAGCTTCCCCCTCAGCTCCCTGCTAGGCAGGTTTGCCAGGTCCCTTGGGACAAACCACTCTCCTGCCCAGGCCTGACAGCAAACCGGAGTGATTGCGAGCTCCTGTGAGCCTGCGAAGGGTTTCTGTCCTGCTGAGGTTGTGCTGCTGTTTTCTCTGTTTGGGATGGATGGGGAAGATAGCAGTGGTTGGAATACATCACTTTTGGATGAAATGTCAGCTTTCCTTTAGGGAAAAGGATCCAGGTTTGTTACAAGACATACTTGTTGATGTAGCAAGGGTTATTCTCAACAGACGCTCGGATGGGGATGTGCAGAGCATGTCACTACATGAATTCCAAAGATTGAATATACTCCTGGCTGATTTCCTCAGGAAGCCAGGCTTTTGCAAGCGTGCACTGTGGGGTTGCATCTTGCACCTACCCAACATCCCAGCACCGTAACACAGCCCCTGCCCTTTTGAAAGGGGGAAAGAAATTGGGATTTAAGTGTAGTCCTAAACATTGCTGTGGGAAGAGCTGGGTGGAGGCTGAGCTGCTGCTCTGGCCAGCTGAGGAACAGGCTGCAGCCTCAGCCCAACTCCTACTCAACTCATTAACAGCTACCAGTTAGGGAGGGCAGAGAAAACACCGTTAACACCCAAACCCTCAGCCTCAGATTGCATCTGATGAGGTGAAAATCCAAACATGAGCAGTAAAGCTGGGGACAATTTGGCTTGATTCCACTGCTCGGGAGGGAATAATTTTCTGTGTAGATTGTTCATTTATTGTGAAACTGTGCAAAACTAAAGTGTTCTTGTGCAGTTCTAAATTTGTCTCTCCTTTGACGTGTTTCCAAAGCCGGTGCAAATTCAGGATCCTAAATCTTCCTTTGATGCAAGAAAAAAAGATGTGGTTTAGTAAGCATTAAAATTAAATCATGGCAAATCACAGGATTGAGATATTAATAACGGGTTTGGATGCTCCGAAGAACAAAGTGGTTTTGTTATGAATGAAGTGGGTAGTTTCTAGCTAAAACCGCTTCAACATCAGAGGACTTGGGAGCAGGCCAACGCAGTGTCATATCTAGGGGAAGAAAAAGAAGAGCGGGTAGAACAGCAGCATGGAAAGTCTGTAGTAGTGAAGTTAACTGGAAGTGAAGTTGTGGGTGGAAAGGAACTTGTAATGAAAGGGTTTGGGAGCCTGAATAGTTGGTGCATTAGGAAGAGTTTGTGGAAGAAGGGGCCTAGAGGGGGTGGTGTCAGATGCAGACCCACAGGGTCTTGGGAGAAGCTCAGCCTCTCAGTAGAGGTTTATCCCTCCCTTAGGTTAATCCTTGTGCTGTCCCTGGCAAAAGTAGAGATGCGGTAACTGATGAGGCAGCAACTGGAAGTGCTCTGGGCAGGGAAAAAGAACTGTCGTGGTTTAAGCTGTAAATCAGCCACGCAGTTTGTTAACCCACCTCCCCCTCCTAAAAGAGCTGCC
>JANRGW010032649.1:16248-32411 GCA_024733675.1 Psilopsiagon aymara
CCCCCCTCCCCCCCCCCCCCCCCCCCAATTCCCCTCTCTCCAGGCTGTATTTTCAAACAAAAGCTGTGAGCAAAGCTAAAAAAGGGGCTGTTTTCCCTTTTCACTCTCATTCCCGTACACTATGAGAACCTGCAACCTGATATGAATGTGGTTTTCAGGGTAATTTCAAAGGTGAAATTAATTAAGGTGAAGCACCTTTAAGTTTTTTCCCTTGGATTAGATTGTGACTGAGTGACCAGATTAAAAGTTAGAGCTTAGTGCAGAGAACTGCTGAGCTGTTCTCCATCTACACTGGCTCTATTTTCATTCATGCTCACATTGCTTCTCTGGGCATAAGGGAGGCTGAGTCAAGATTTATACAGTTGTGCTAAATCAATTTATTTTACTCATCACCAAGTATCAATATTTGGACTTCTGTGTGCAGCAGGAATCAGGTTTCCAAGCAATGTCATACGCCATTACGTTGTTGCTTAACAGTTCTGTTCCAGTTGCTCCATTTTTCACTTTTTCTTCTTATTAGTATATATGTGTAAATAATAGTTTGCCTGTCAGTATACTTTCCCTCTGTACCTAAATGTGCCTTCCATGTACAACTTTGACTTTAAAGGTGTGTTGACAGAACTAAACTTCAGTGAAAAAAAAAAAAACAGCAAGAAAATATGGAAAACTTCACTTGCATCCAAAACCATTGATTCATGCTTGCATGTCAGTGCAATGAGAGGAACTAAATACTCAGTATTACAAAATGCACTGTAGTATTAAATTACCAAAACAAAACACACTTAAGACAAGTATCGTGCAGTTTTAAACACACAGGCAGACACAGTTCAAAGAACAGAATGACCCACTGTAGATGGCATCCTTCTCTTACTGCCAAAATTTAAAATTTTGTTTTTAAAAACATTTACTCTGTAGCTTGCAAAAAATCTTCGGGAGTTCTAACTTTGTTGGGTTACAATTATAGTTTTATAACCACTCTTCACAACTACTCTGTTTTCAGAAAACACTGAAGAGGTAATCGGAAATGGAAACTTTTTATATAGCTGTAAACACGTCTTAGCAATGTAGAAGTGCGAAACTGCAGAAAAAGTGAACAGAAATCTATTTTCACTTCTTGTGTTAAGAAAATAAAACCAAATATTGATGGTGGACAAGAAAATTGCACTTCCAAATTTTTTTCTGGTTTAACCATGACTGTGGGTGCTCCTACAACAGCTGAGGCTATTCTATTGGGCTTGATTCCATATACTGACCTCTGCTTAGGAAAGCATCCACTAGATCTTGAGTCTGGGAATCGCTGCAAATGACACCACATCTGCTCTCAGTTTCAAGGCAGCATTATGGTACTGTAGTCAATCTAGTTCTGCTTTTGATGTCTTTCTACCTTAGGATGTGTCTTTTAGAATGGTGCCTGTCCCTGTTTCTGTTGACATAATTGGGTGTGGTATTTCAAAATTTGTTCTCATAAAATAAAATGTTCTTTGAACAAAATTTGCAGGTCAGGGATTCTTTATTCCTTTCTGCTGGCAAAGACTTCAGCATACTGCAGGAAATATTGGCACAGGCTGTTAATCACAAGCTACAGTCCTGCTTAAATAGTAAAACATAATAAATGCAAGGCGATAGTCTGCTTGTTTCACCCCCCACATTTGCCCTTCATGGTCCTCTAGAAGAACAAAGAGGTCATTATTTTTAGGCCTTCATTTCTCCAGAAGAAAAGCAGTGGATGAGCTGCTGAGCAACTGCATGAAGGAGAGGAATGTGGTAGCTGGCTTTTGCAAACAACCAAAATGGCTGCATCTGACCCTCTGCTCAGAAGTGAAACAGTTCTGTCCCTGATTAAGTAACGCTGAGTTTTGAAAATGACAGGATGTGGCTCACTGGCATGTTTTCAATTCTCAAAGCCCAATTTTTCCAGGTTAATAAACCTGAAGAAGACAAACTTCATAGCTTTTTAAGCCTCATTACTGCCCCAGACTAACCACAGCTATGGCAACCTTTCCCAAGTTCTGCATAAAGAGTCAAGTGAACTCATTTAAAACATATACACTCTGGTCCATGTACATATTGTGCTGCTGACATATGGATAGGTGAAATTCTACTGTCCTCTTGAAATAGGTCATAGTGGTCCTGTAACATCTGCATCTGCAATTAAAGGTGGCACCTATCTCCTTTGTCCACCTTAACCACATACATCCTTTGACTTGCTTCATGTCGGTATGCCCCTCAGTGTGCATGCAGGGCAAGCAGACTCCGTGGCGGGGTTTCTAAAACAACCAGAACCAGCTCTGAATACCAGACTGTATTAGCTTGACCCTTACTTTGTGAAGAGATAGATTTACCCGGAAAGCAATTCCAAGTGCCTAGAAGAAGAGGGTGGGCATACAGCACGGCAGCGAAATCAAGCCAGAAGCCTTTCATCTCAGTGCGCAGAATGAAGTGCTACCTGCTGTTGTAGTTTTGACCCCAGCCAGTAACTTGTATCATGGTTATGCTATTGACTGTCACTGATGTGTTCAGTGCTGATTCCATTGCCAGGCCTGGCCATGGCTGCTGAACAGAAGCATGCACAGAGGAGCCTGTGCATATTCACCCTGGTATCACAGAGCTCCAGCATGCTGCCTGTGAGATGTGGTCTAGGTAGGTTCACCACAAATAGGTTTGAGGCAATTTCCGCCACCACTAAGAGCTCCCAGTAAAATTAACCAGCAGGTCTTCCCGCTGTGAGCCTTTTCCATGCGGCAGTGCATTTCACACTGCGTGCGCAACATCCGTGATCTCTCCCGGCTCACGAGCCTTCCCTCGCCACCCGCGGCTGGGAGCGCTGGGCCCGGCTCACTTGACGCCACTGCTATCACCGCCAGCCCGGGCCCGAGCCCGGCGCTCGCCGTCACGTCCCACCGCCTCCCGCAGCCAGCGGCGCCCCGGCGAACCGCGGGCAGCGCGCGGGGACCTCGCGCCTCGGCGGCGGCAGGGAGGAGGGAGGGAGCCGGAGGTCACGTGGGCGGCGGGACCGGGGCCGGCGGTCGCGAGAGGCTGAGGCGGCGCGGCAGGCAGCATGGCGGCGGCGCTGCGGGGCCTGGGCCTACTGCAGGGCCGAGTCAGGCTGGCAGCCACAGCCGTCGCGACCTCCTCCTTCCGCCGACCCGGCCAACGGGCGCCGGTGCGGGGAGGCGCCGCCGCCGCTGTCCCCTCCGCTGGGAAGAGCTACGGCTCCGATGCGAAAGAAGAGGAGGAACTGCGGATACGCTACCTGGATGACGAGCACAAAGGTAATTGGGGGAAGGTGGCAGCGGCGCGGCTGCCCTCCACCCACTGCCCCCACTCCGGGGTGAGCCCTGCGCGGCGCCTCGGCACTGTCTGACGGCCGCCTGAGGTGGGGCAGAGACGGGGAGGTCCCGAGGGAGCCACTGGCTGCCGGGGGCGGGAAGGGACCGGCGGCTCCTCCTCCTCACCCTGGCCGGTGGCTTCGTCGCAGGGCGCAGGTTGTGACCGACGTACAGCTGCAGAGCTGGGTCAGTTTGGGGTCTCCTGGTTTTTCCTTTTTAGTGTGCTGCGCTGTACATACTCTGTGTTCACCCCTTTATAAGCAGACATCTGTTGGCCACTTTAATGGGAGAAAACGAAGTTTACCGGCAAACTGCTAGGTTTGTGTTGCTTACCACACCTTTTATGCTTGCTGCGCAGGGCAGACAAGGGCACAGAAGTTGCTTCAACCTTTTCTGTTTCAAAGAGTGTGGTTTCATCACTCTTGCTCTTCTCATGCTGCTTTCCTGGTAGCCATCTTACTCTCCTTGTAGTGCCGCCAACTGCTGCTGACCTTGCTCTGCTTAGCTATACAAACAGTTTTGTTCTAATACACCTGGTTAGACAAAGAAAGTGAATCCATGCTCCAGGGCGATCTGGAGCTAGTGCGACACAACACGGACACATTGTGCTTCCTTTTCTGGTCTAGTGCTAAGCACATTTTAGAGTGTTCTTCATTTGGAGATGTTTCATCTCCATTGATGTTTGTCACTTCCTTCCCATTTAGAATCATAGAATAGTTTGAGTTGTAAAGGACCATAAGATCATCTAGTTCCAAGCCCCCTGCCATAGGCAGGGATTTGAGTGCAGCAGAGCTAGGAATGGTGGGAAACAGTAAGTGCAAGCTCCTTTCCTGAGGGCTATTTTTAGAGCCATGATACTGTACCTACTTTTATGGAGAGGCCCACAGCGTAGAGCTCTATTCATCTGTAGCACATCATCTTTATATAACTCCTGTGTCTTGGAGTAACCATATGTTGCGATGTGCAATTCAGTTTCTGTCTTTCAGCATGTTAAGTCGGTTATTTTGGACTGGATACTAATTCAGGCAAGCACCTGTGAGTTGAGTATGCATCTAGATAGTTTTGTGTATACATATGCAGAGAGGTAACTTTGAAACTTTGAATTTTAGCTTGATTCTTTTTCAAAGGAGAACTGAGGCTCTGCTTTCGTCCAAGCAGAGGTTTTTCTGTCGCTGTTAAGGGTCAGTAAAGTTGTTGATATCAAAAGAAGCATGACCAACAGGTTGATGGAGGGGATCCTGCCCTTCTACTCTGTTCTTGTGGCACCTCACTTGGAATATTGTGTACAGTTCTGTGAAAGAAATATGTCTCTGCTTCCTCTCCATACTGGTACTGCTCACCCTCCACCTCGCATTGTGTGACAAGTTTGTCTGTCTTTATCTGCTTACAGCCTGCAATAACGCTGCTTCATTCGCTCATTAACTCCATGTAACTTCCTGTGTTCATTTTTTCTCTTCTCTGGCCTGCCATTTCTTTTTCCACCAGTTCATGTTCTAGACCTTCTTAGGTGGGGCCCTGGTGCTGTTGCCTGGTTGTACTCTTCCATTACATACTTCTTGACCACAGACAGTGACAGATATAGTCTCTGGGACTACCTTTTACAGCTTACACATTCTTGTTTATGCTGTGGCTATGCTGTTGTCTGTGCGTAGTGTCTGTGCTGCTTGGAGAAGGTTGTATTGTCCAGGGGCTTTTACAGCTGAGGGTGCTGGGAGGCAGGAGAACTGAATGTAGCTGCCTCTCATAGAAGCATGTATCTTGTAGCTCTAGACCCGTCCTTCTCTGCAGGCGAAGTAGCAAACTGTCCTGCTTCATAGCACTTTCACCTGGTTTGTATACCACGTTTTTTGGAACTTGTGAATGTAAACTGAAATGAGACTTTATTTGAAAGGGGTAGTTTTTAAAATTTAAACTCAGCGCTCTTCAGCTTCCAACTTTGAACCGAACTAAAATACAAAAGATGTGAGATTTTTGAAGAATGTGATTGTAAAGTGCCTGTGTATTCTGAGCAGCATGTTGCAACTTACGTAGCTTTTTATCAGTTTTCTGTGAGTATAGGTGAATGTCAGTGAATTAGTATTTTTCAGTTAAAGACATAGCTTTTACTTTGGGATTCTAGGGCTGAAATACACTACAGCTGTTGACATTTCAGAACTTTTAGCAAAGTTGCATTAGTGATGGCATTACAGATTTTAATGAACTTAAGGCTTTTGCACTTCAAGTTACAGATGGAATCAGGAGAAATATCTGCAGTCTTGACTCAAGTATTGTAGTGTTACTTGCTGGAGTGCGATACAAATATTTGTAAAATTCAGATTTTACACTAGAATGTCTCATTGTGCTTATATGTTCCAGCTGGGTTTATTTCAGTTAGAGGATGTAAGATGGCTTTTTGTCATTCTCAGTTACAATTTTAACATATATAGTATAGGCAGAATGAATACAGTCTCACTTGAAGTTGTATGTTCAAAGGTTGGAAACTGATCACTAGCTAATAAATTGCATAAGCTTTCCCTTCTTTTATTTTCTTTGAATAAAGCAGGGGTAAACAGATGAGATAGTTTGGGAAAGGCAGGAAAGATTTTTAAGTGGTGTTCAGAGATAAAAAGGTGCAGATACCGGATTTTCCAAAGTGTTTTGGCCTTTTTATTAGAAAACACTGCTTAGTATACATCTCTATGATTTTGCACTCAAATACTGCTTTATAAGGTGATCAGTGGAAACTGCCAGAAATGTGTGTGATACACTCGCCGTAGATTCTTGTTCTGTTTAAAAAACCTATTCTATAATAATAAGCATCTAAGTCAACTTGTCTGCCTTGGCTTATCTCAGTAATTGAGACAAGCTTAAAAATAGCTTAGCTGTCTTTGTTTCTTCCTCTGTTTTTCAGTGCATATTTAAATTTGGGTGTTTTTTAGTTAAGAAAGGGTACATTTAGATATATCATTTGTGTGAGTATACTTAATACAAATAAATGTATTACCATAAGTACTTTCTGTACAGATTTAGTGAATCTTTCTAACTCAGACAGAATTACTAATGAGTTTAAAGACAGGATTTTTTTGTAAGTAAATGTTAAATGTGTTCCCACCAAACATTGAAAATGAGTTTTTTTAAAAAACTAAGGAGTACAAGATAAACCAGATAAAAATCACAATTTAAAATATGATTTCCTGTGTGATGATATCAGCTGTAGTTAAACCATTATCTAATCACTTCACTTAAATTGGTCTACCCTGTTTTGTACAATATAGAAAGAAATACGATCTTCTCTCTCAGCAGTTTCAAATAGTGATAGCATCATGTATTTTTCCTGTCACTCTTAAAAGCAGAAGAACCTTTCAGTATGAACTGCATATATGCAAATCCCAAATTTAGTCTACGCTATGAAATGAGGATTTTTTTTGAATTTAAGTAGCAAATACCTGTGCAAATACTGAGTTTCTGTGGAATTTCCTTTTTTTTTTTTTTTTTTTTTTAAATGTATCTTGTAGATTGATGGCAATACCGTGGTCGTTTTTGTTTGATGCACAGAGCCCCCTTTTTGTCTTTCACTCCTCATCCCTATTCTAATCTTTTGCCTTTCTTCCCTTGCCCCTGCTTTCTCCAAGTAAAAAAAACGAAAGTCCTGTTTGATAAGGCCTTACCTGAGCTGCATCCATTTAATAGGACTGTATGCTGGTGTTTAGAATTCAGAGAACTGTAGTGTGTTCAGGAAGTAATTGTCTAAAGGATTGCTATAGGCTTGGTAAGCTTACCAAGATAAACTTCTCAGAATTTTATTGTTTGATAATCGTGCCTGTTAAAATGAGGGTGAAATAATGACAAACAAATGGTGTTTCTGCTGCAACATTCATACTAGTGTGCATGTAATCAGTCAGTGAGACAAGTGATCTCTAAGTGGGCTAAGGAAGCTGTGAATGTGTGATTGGAGCTGTATAGCAAACATTGAGTGCAGTTTTTGTGTGTTGGGAGAGAATTATTACGTACATTTTTCCTTTTAAACAAAGAGTCAGGTTTCCCACTGGTAGCATTCTTTCTATTTGTGACTTCTTATTACCTCAATCAGAACTGCTAGTCCTAGATGTGGTAGCACTTCTTATTTGAGAATTCTCTGAAAGCAAGCTGTCTAAGAAAGAAACTTAGTGCTTTACAGTTAAGTGTCTTTCCTGATTGCATATCAGCACTTCACACACTAACATGAAATTTGTGCATGCAATTGTGTAATTGTACATTCAGCCTTTGTAAGCCCTATTTCCGTGTGAAGTTATTAGGGCCATACTTTCATTCTTACAATAAATGTAATTTCTTTTGAACACTGAACTTTTTAACATTGGAAAGTGTAATTCAATTTATTTTCTTTCAAGAACTCAGTACTTAAGTGGTTACAGTAGAATTTTTTGCAATCCTCAATATTTTTTCTATAATTTCAAACTAATAATTTACATAGATAATATATATTTTAATATACTGTAACAATGATACAATTTTTCTTCCCCTCCAGGAATTGTGGTGCTTGGATTAAATAGATCGCATGCCAAGAATGCACTTAGCAAAAATCTTTTAAAAATGGTAAGTTAAAATAATAGCTCTTAGTGTAAAGGTGAATGAAGTATTGGTATTAAGCACTTTAAAAAGTTTTTGGTTATTCCCCTTCCTCATTTTTTCTGTAGATGTCAAAAGCTGTGGATGCTTTGAAATCTGATAAGAAAGTACGAACTGTTATATTCCGGAGTGAAGTCCCAGGGATATTCTGTGCTGGTATGCAAACTTCATTTTCCTGAGAAGCTGAAAATCTGTATCTCATATTGCACAAAAAAAAGGCCCAGATTCCAAGGAAACATGTTTTTTGTGTATATTCATCTCAGTAGCAAACAAAATATTTTGTATGATTTTCCTCAGTTACTAACAAGAACTGAATACTGGTTTTATTCTTTCTGTGTCATAAAGTATTTCAAAATATGTAACAGATTATCCGTGATGCTGTAAAGTTATTTGATTGAGCTCTTAAAAAGTCTTGCTATACCTCAGAATGAGGACCAAATAATGCTAGAGGCCTGTGTAAGAAGCTGTATCAAAACTATATTTTAAACACATTAGAATTAAGTTTTAATTGAAAAAAATACTTAAAATTTATTATGAAAGTAACTCTCACTGCATGCTGAATGAATTTTAAAAATACAGTTAAAAAAAACCCAAAACCATGTGTCTTGCCAAGTGCTCAAGAAAACAAAAACTCTCAACTGCGAAACACTGGGAAAAAGAATTTGTCAACATGTCAAAGTCAATTGAGGCAATTGCCTTTTGTTGATATCAAGTGAGTAGTTTCCTTATTTTTAGATGTCCCATCTAGTTCTTACTTTGCTCAAACTTAATTTAAATCTGCTTGAAACCGAAAACAGAAGTCAGTTTCCTCTTACTAATATACGAATAGAACTGTCAGGAAAGAGATCAGTTCTAAAATCTTTCTTTTCACTTACAAATCCATTAAACTTTCTAGCCACACATAATTTCGTTAATTCAGATTTAAATGCAAAATAGTTTTGCAATTTTTACATATGTAACATACCTAAGTACTTTTGGTTGAGTTTTAAATTATTTTTGTTGCTTTTAATTAAGTATGTTTTTCCATCCAGATACAGTTTGTAACTTCTAAGACTTGTGAAAAGCATTGTCTTGAAAAAAGGAAGTATGAATTCAGTATTTAGTAATACATATAAATAAGTTAAATATGCTTGTATTAAATATATTGTGTTACTCAGTATTTAATTTGAAGGTTGTATCTTGTTTTAAAGGAGCAACTTTTAAAGGTCAATTATTAACAATAATAATCTTCAGGTAAAAAAGTTTAGAAGCTGTGTTTTTAAACTGATGAAGAATGCAGCATCAGAGCAACACATGCAAGTGAGGTTTTAAGTTACGTGTTATGTACTTAATATGAAAAGGCGGTCATTAGTTGAGATTTGTTGTATACTGTGTATTTTTTTAGGTGACTTTTTTATCTAAGAGTCAAATTTTATCATAGTGTTATAGGGGAAATATGCGAGCAGAAATACTGATTTTGAGGGAGAGGATCTCAGTTGTGCTGATACTGTTCTTCTCCAGCACTCTTTGTTGGCTGACTTCATAGAGCTGTTTTGATATTGAGATTTAACATAGGCATTGTTACCTATTTGTCTGGCTAAAAAAACAAAAAGCCACTTAGAGAATGACAGCTGACTCAGCTGACTGTAGACAAGATGCAAGGATGTTTATGTGTGGTCATTAGAATGGGAAATAAACCCTGAAAAGAGGAGTGTGAAGGACTGGGGCTGGATAGCAAAGCCAGATTTTAAACCAGGGAATAGAGATAGGGTGTGGAGCAGGTGTCTGTGGTTTAAAAAAACAAGTTATGTGAAAAAGGAGGGTTCTGAGAAAGGAAACTCCTTCAGCTGAATCAGTGAAATAAAGGATGTTCCAACACTGATAACTGGAACTCACGGTGAACCAGAAGACTTGACGCAGAGTTTGTCAGTGAAAACAGGGAGAAAGAGCTCAGTGGCTGGATGAGTTGCTTCTGTAGATGACTGTGAGAATGTCTGTAAAGGGGATGAATTTAGAGAAAGCACAGTGGGACATGAAGAAAACAGGCAGTGGTTTAGGGAAGTAGGCTGGAGGGAGGAACACTGGATGTAACAAGGCATTTTCTGGAGGGTGCTTAGGAAATTTAGTAGAACAGAAGAAAGCATTTTCAAACTAAAGTATTGCAGGACAATGTGTTGTTTCAAGAGCACTTAATTTCCTTAAAATAATGCAAGTATCTTGTGAAATGTCACATTTTCTAATGTGTTATAGTGCTATTCAATTAGGATAGACTTTGAATGTTTGTTTTATTTTTTGTATTTCCTCAATTATGTTTTCTCGCATGTGTGGGAATGTATGGTTTTTAAAAAGTACATTTTTATGATGATTTTTTGGACCACCATCTGATGTTTTACAGACCGCAGATTGAGAAACTTTGTCCTAGAATGTAATTCCCTTTTATGTGAGGAATGAAATCCAAGATCCTTAAATCTTGCCATTCCTCAGCTATCAAAAAAATCTGTGAAAGCCACAAGCCAAGTGTCTTTTTCCTTCTAAGGGCTAGTTCTCCAAAGATGACATCCAACTGTTTTTCACAAAATGACAGTGTGGTTGATTAAAAGATTTAGACTGTTGATGACTGTTGTGGATTTGAGCATGATTCCAAATTATGGAATTTTCACATGTGAAATGGATGAAAAAACCAGCAATTGTATAAAAAAAATAGAGATGTGCCAGCAGGCATATAATTTCATTTCTGCATAAAGATTTGCTTTGAATCTTTTTACTATTGTCTTGGTTCTTTCTTATGCGCTATGCATCCCTGGATGCAGAAAGTTCTTCATGAATGCTCTAGTGCTGATCAAAAGGGACACCCAGAGGTCAAAGAAAAGCTTGGCTGGGGTAAAGGATGTATGATGTCTGTGAGGCCACCTTATGCTAACATGAGAAGTGCTCTGGTTCTGAGTCACTTTTTAGCCCCTTTCTTTCTCCGTCTAAAACCAGATAAATAGAATACTGACATTTCTAGAGTGAACATATGCACTCAGGCCTGGCCTGTGTAAGTCTATGCTGTGCACCTGCCCAGTCCTACAGCAAAGGCAGGTGAGTCTGTACAAGAGTCTATTTCCTGTCAGTGTTCCATCCTTGAGGGAGGTACAGTCTCTGCATAGGATGAGTCAGGTTTCCATAGGTAAAAAATCTTGTGATCAAGTAATTTAGAGCTGTGCTGTGTCAACACAAAGGGCTGAGTTACATGGACATGGGCAGTTTAAATAGCTTCATTTTTAATTCTTAATGTAATTTTAACATATGTATAATAGTGATATTTCTCAGGTAGCTTTGTGAGTAGATTTTGAGGGTTTTTCACCTTAAAAGTTAAAAAAAATTGGAACTGTGTGTGCATAGTACTGTTGGGAGATAAAGTGCTGTGAGGAAGGGAAGAAGGACCCTCCATGGTTCTTGCAAAACCTTGTGTTGGAGTGGCAGTGTGTTCTGGAGACATTTTTACAGCTTCTGTTCTTAACTACATGAGATCTAAAAGAAGGTACAAATAAAATATATTCTTCAAGAGCAACTTTTTGTTTTTTAGATGGTGTTCAATAATATTTGTAGTCCAGTGAATTGAACAACCTAATATTGCACCTTAAAGCTTTTGTTGTTCAGCTTCCTAAGCCTTTGAATAGAAGGCAAAATAATATTTATGCGACTTCTAATTATTGTTGAATTTTGCATTTGGAAATGTTTTGGCAAACTGAACCCTTCTGCATGATTTCAGGTTTTCTCCTACCCTCTTTGTTTCTGTGTTTGTTCACATGAAATAGTGATCAATTTTGCAATTGCAAACTATGGATATTTGGGGTAAGATATTATTCTTTTTAAACAGTTTTATTTGTTGGGGGTTAGAGTAATTAAAGAAACAGACTCCTTTTGTATTCTGTTAATTCTTCCTTTTCTCTTGCTGTTTCTTATACTACTGTTTCCCATAGGACTGTCATGTTCCTCCAGCCCTCTTTGCATGCCCTGTCAAGAAGGCACTTGTATACATTTTAAAAAAATTATTCCTCATGTATTTGTTTCAGGCAATAGCTCATTGGCTCATAGTCCGCTGGTCTGTTAGCTCAAACTAATAAATAAAACCGCATGCTACTGTGTACAGTTTACAGTAGTTACTGTTTTATTTTCCTTCCTTAGTGACTGGTCAGCCAGGGGAGTTGCTTAACTGTGGTCATCCCTGTCCAGTCATAGGTAGTTTCTTTTCCCAAAAGTCCTTCCGTGAGTCATGAGTCTCCATGCATCCATCTACCCTCTGCTGATACTCAGAAAAATTCTGCCATCTCTGATGAAAGGAGAATGAAATGCTGTAGTTCCCTAGAGGAACAGATCACTTCTGGGTTTCTTTTTGCATGGAAGAGTTAAAAGGAGAGCTTTTAGGGGCAAGAGCCTCCTACTTCTTGAGATATTTTGGTGACTGTGTTTAGAGTATAATTGTTAAGAGCAGTCACTTCAGTATTACTTCTTCAAAGGGAACTGCAGTAACTGAAATAGAGGTTGTGAGATTTATGAGTTATTTTCTTTGTATATTTGTGCATAAACCAAACTTTTGCAAAACCAAAGAGAGCTTTGGGACAATTTTTAGTTGGCAGATTTGAAAAAATGTTGTTCTTTGGAGATCTTATTTCAGAAATCTTTGGAATGTGTCACAGTATGGACAGTTAACTTACGTTTTGTAGTAATCAGCTTCCAAGAAAATTTGAAAAATTTGGGTGTTGGAACTTTTCAAACCTCTTTGACCTAAAAGTCACTGCAGCTTGGGCAATAAAGCTCCCTCTCGGAAAAGCAGAAGTAATCTTTCCGCCAGCAAAAATTCGTCTTTGGGTCTGTGATGTGAGTAAAGCCAACACAAATGTTTTTCCTGTTGGCATAATTTGTCTAAATCAGAATTTTGTTTCCAGCGCAGCTGAACTGGCTGTATGGTGTGTGGTTCCCAGCTGCCATTTCCAACTGGTGTAGTTTTTCTGGCAGACGTTTATGAAGGAGACAGGCCTGCCACAGCAGAACCTTGAAGGCTTTTTCACTCATGAGGTTTTCATATGGAGGAGGAGAGGAGTTTCATAATAGCTCTCAAATATTTGATCTACTCTTATTTTTGTAGAACTATCAAGAGTACTAGGGAAGTATTACTGTGGGTGTAGTCTTCTTTTTCTCTCCAGTCTCTGTTAAGCAAGCAAGGAGAGGGGGTATATATTTCCATGGCATATTTTGGTCCTCCACATTCCAGGTCCTGCACAGAACCTGAGAAGAGAGTTAATACGTTACTACACTGTTCCCTTCTCAGTGTTTAGATCACACATGAAAATATTCTGGTGTCTTCCAGGTATTTTTCTTGCTGTACATACATTTCATTCTCCAAAATAAATGATTTTAGCAGTAGACATTAGCTAGGTTCTTTCTTTTTTTTTAATTCCAGACTTTAATGAAGGTTCAGATTCACACTGATGCTAGCTGCTGGTAGACTGCTAAACTCAATGACAGTTGTAGTTCCCCTAGAACAATATGAGTTGTGTGACATCTGGCAGGTTGGCAGCCACGTGGCAGCCGTCTTCAGTGTGTGCGTGCACAGTAATCTCTTCAGTTTCGAGTCTACGGCTTGCATTTGTCCAACATCACTTAATTACACTTACTAATTTTGTTTCTAATTTTGTTTTTCTGAAAGAGCTAATAGCCATCACGATTTTTTATTCTGAACACCTGAACCAATAAAGAATGCAGTTGGGACTGTGGTTTGATCTCCTAGTCGTTGCCGAAAAATATGCCAATAAGAAAAACTGGTTTAAATGGCTTTCTTTTGGAAGTACCTCAGATAAGTCCAAGTGCTCCTCTGCGTTTTACCTTGAAGGGGAAATGCTGAACTTCAGAAGAAATTGGAAGGACTGTGGATTTTTGAATGCTAGAAAAGCTCAGCTGAAACAAACTTTAGTTCTTGGCTTTATGTGTGGCAGAGCTGCTGCGTTCCTAATTGATCTCTTACATGATTCTAGTATCGGAATGTAGTTTGTATGAGTTCAGGGTGATGTTTGTGTATGTTATCCTGCCGGTGTTTACCTTGTGACTAATTGTAGAACAAGGTACTGAAGATGATCGGATAAAAATTGCCTGTAGTTAGAGCAGCACATGGTGGCACAGTAGATAGCTGCATGACTAGTTGATGCAGCAAAAAGAAATAAATAAACATGTCTTCTAGTTGCAGAAGAAATACAAATGGGAGGTTTCCAGAAAGTTTTTCAGAAAGAACATGAGAATTTAGCTATATTTGTTTTCTTTATCTCCAAAAGAATGATCCGTTCTTGTTGAGGAGACAGGCACATGGAGAGGGGTAGGAAGTTGGGGAAACTGTCAGGATAGTACAGTCTTTAAATCAGCTCTCATCAGCAATGAAACTTTCAGCTAAGAATCACTTATTTGCCTTCTCATTGGTAATTACAATGACTTGTATAGGAAAGTTTTGGTGTTTTTTGTTATTTATATACATATATATATGTAGTATTCAGTTTTCTTAAAGTTACTCTGTAGTTGGCAATAGAATTTTTAAACAACTATATTGGGTTTACATGGCAAGGTTTTTGTGGCAGGGGTGTAGTCTCTTTGAGGAGAGACCAGGAGATGTTCCTGTGTTGGACACCATGAGCTCCAGCCAGCTCCAGAATGCACCCATGGTTTCCCAAAGCTGAGCCTGTCAGTGGTGCTGATAGCACCTCTGCAGGAACATATTTAAGAAGTAGTATAAACCATGTGCAGCATCTTTGAGAGAGAGGAGTGGAAAAAAATGAGAGATACAACACTACAGGCGCCAAAGTCAAGAAGGAAGGAGAGGAGGTGCCTTAAGTGCAAGGGCAGAGAACATGCTGAACTCATTCTCCTGCAGCCCATGGTCTGCAGCCTGTGATGAGGCAGGCTGTTCCCCTGTAGCCTGTGGAGGTCCACGGTGGAGCAGATATTCTCCTGCAGCCTGTGAAGAACCCCTGCCAGAGCAAGGGGACATGCCCTAAAGTAAGCTTCAACCCATGAAGAGCTCTCTCAAGAGCAGGTTCCTGGCAAGAGCTATGACAGGCTTGTGGAGAGTAGCCTATGCAGGAATGGATTTTCTGGCAGGCATGACCCAAGGGGGGTGACCCACGCTGGAGCAGTGTGGTCCTGAAGGACTGCACCCCATGAAAACCTATGCTGAAGGATTTCTTGAGGAAATGTGGCGCATGGGTAGGCACCCATGTTAGAGCTGCTCATGAAGAGCTCTATCCCATGGAAGGGACCTTGTTCTGGAGATGGGGAAAAACATGAGGAGGCAGGAGTGGCAGAAAAATGTTATGGTCTTACTGCATCCCCCATTCCCCATCCTGCTGGCACTGCTCAGCAGTGGTGAAAGAGGTAGAAGAGTTAGTAGTGAAGTTGAGCCAGGAAAGAAGGAAGGGTGGGGGAAGATGTTTTTAGATTTATTTGGTTTTGTGTGTTTCTCACTATCCAATTCAAATTGGCAGTAAGTTAAATCTGTCTTTCCTAAGTTGAGCCTATTTTGCCCACTGTGGTAATTAGTGAGTGATCTCCCTGTGCTTATTTCAACCTGCAAGCTTTTTATTTTATTTTATCCCCCATCTTATTGAGGAGACCTGAGAGCGTGGTATGGTGGGCACCTGGCAGCTACCCAAAGTTAAGGGGGAACTTGAGGAACTATGAAATTGTGGTTGGACATGTCATATGAAGTCATAGATGAACTTGCTTAAAAAATGGGCTAGATAAAAGTAGTCAGAAAGCTTTCTCTCCAGTTGAGGGAGTAGTGACCAGTACTGTGTAATTAGTACTGTACTAATTACGGATTCTAAAGTGAGTTAGCTTCAAAAGAAAACATAAATCTGTAGCTGCTTGGTTCTTTTTTCTATCCCTTACTTAAGATGCAAGATTCTTTTCATCAGGCTTGTGCAGGACATCTGTTTAGATGTCTCTTCTTATATTGTGTGCTGTAAGCAGTTGTGTATGAAATAACCAGTTATGAGTGGTGTCCCTCTGGGATCAGTGTCAGGACCAGTCTTGTTCAACATCACTGTCGGTGCCATGGCAGTAGAATTGAGTGCGCCCTCAGCAAGTTTGCCGGTGACACCAAGCTGGGTGGTTCGGTTGGAAAGAAGGAATGCCATCCAAAGGGACCTTGACATGCTTGTGAGATGGGCTGATGCCAACCTGATGAAGTTTAACCATGACAAGTACAAGGTCCTACACCTG
>JANRGW010032650.1:0-10278 GCA_024733675.1 Psilopsiagon aymara
CCGGGCAAGGGCACGGTCCGGAAGCGGAAAGCACCGAGGGGCGGAAGAGCGCCGAGGCCTTCTCTGGGACGCTTCCGTCTCGGAGGGCGGAAGCGGTGGGTGGCTGTTGGCGCGGGGCGAGCGGTGCGGAGCGCGGAGCGGGCTCCCGGTGGCGGCGGCATGAAGGGAGGCGCCGCAGGTGGGTGAGGCGGGGAGCAGGGGGGCTCTGTGGGGGCGCGAATGGCCCCGGGCTGAAGCAGGGCTGCGGGTTCGAGGCGGCTCGCCGGCGGTTTCCGTCGCGTTACTGTGGCCAGAACGGGGGGCTTTGTTTTCCCGGGAATTGGCTTTTCAAGCAGACCCCCTCGTTCCAGCCTGTGAAGCGCGAAGCCGCTGTCAGCTGTGTGCGTGCGTGCGCTGATGCCGAGCGCTGTTAGGAGCGAGGGAGAAAGGCGGTAGGTGTGCCTGGTGTTGATTACACCGTCGTTATCACACTGCTGTGCTCTTGTCAGGGCACATCTGGAATACTGTGTTCAGTTTTGGTCCACAGTATGGGAAAGAGATGTGGACGGGATGGAGAGGGTCGCAGAATGGCCACAGAGATGATCCAAGGACTGGGAAGCCACATGGGGAAGGGCTGAGAGCTGGGCTTGTCAGCCTAGAGAAAAGGCGGCTTAGGAGAGACCTTATAACCGTGTTCTAGTGTTCACAGGGTGGCTGTAAAGAAGATGGAGATGCACTTTTTACAAGGAGTTAAATGGGAAAGACAAGGAGTGATGGGCACAAGTTATTCCTGAGGAGATTCTGGTTGGACACAAGGAAAATTTTTCATAACGATAATCGGCCATTGCAATAATCTCCTCAGGGAAGTGGTGGCTCCCAATGGAGTGTAAGGTTTTGCTTTATGGGACACTTTACTGTTCCTGCACCTCTGTAGATGCCATGGATGCAAAGGGGAGCTTTGTGTTTACAAAGCAGGGTGTGAGGTTTACAGTAGTCTTTAGCTGCTGTTGGCATTTCCTTAATGACTTGACACCAGTCCTCTGGAAATTGCACAGGGTGGTGGAGGCAGCTGATTCTGCTATGTCAAGAGGAAAGAGTGGTTCATCTATCCGTATCCTGATGCTCTGAGTGGTCACTTTGGCATGCTAGGCTGCAAAGCACCTTGACTTATTGGGATTGAGAGTCTTAACCGAAGTGGGAGCCCATCTGCAACATAGGCTTGTGCTTAGTGTCTCTGTGTTCTGTGCTTACTGCAGTTCCTCAGTCTCTTACAGACTAATGTACAGGTACTTTTCAGACAGACCAGAACTATTGTAAATTCACACTAAAGGTGTAATTAAGGCAGGCCATCATCAGGGATGGGATGGTCTTCTAGGGATGTAGACTCCTGTGAACAGAACTCAAACGAAGAAGGAGGAGCCTTCCTATATCAAGCAGAGCTATTGTAAAAAATTGCATGTTTGACAAATAAAGCCTGGAAGAGTAACTGTGAATCTCCTGGAGAAAAATCCCATCTTTGGGAAACATTGTACTGGAAATCATGTTCAGTACTAATTGAAGAAATTTGTGATATGAGTCACCATGGCTGACGGTTGAGGTGTGAAAATAAGATTAAAGTGGATGAAGGCAGGCATGTATTTGCTTGTAATTGTTTCAAGACCCATGTGAAAAGGAGCTCTTTACAGTAGTCCTCTGGTTCTGAAGGTTTTTCAACTCACAGTCTTCTTGGAGCTCTTCAAACGATCTCTGGTACCTGCTAAGAGGTGTTATCTTTTAAACTGAGTTCTTCTTGCCCCTTGGGAAACAGTGGCTAGGGACATCTAAGAGGTTATATGCTAAAGGTGTCTGGCACATCAACAAAATGAGTGTAGCCATCAGTTATTTGATTAGCTTGAAGAACTGGTGGTTATCACTGGCAGACTTCTTGTGCATTTTTTGTGTAAAAAAAAGTTCACCTTACTTAGTACCACTGCATCATGTTGGTTCTGGATGGTAATTAACCCCTGATGATATGAACTGCTGTCTGTGCTCTCTGTTAGTATGATACTGTAATCCTTTTTCCATCTAGCTGTGGTGCTGCCACATTTTTTTGGCTTCCCAAGTTGCCTAGTGTGGTTGCTGGTCTTTCCACTTGAATAACTGTTGCTGCATTTCTTTGTGTTAGTGAAATGGGTTGTGAAAAACTGCACATCTCCCAGTTCTGCTGGGACATGATGCTCACTGTACTGGAAGTTTGGTATATATAATAATTTTAATCATGCCAACTTCTCATTTGTTGTTCGAGATTCTGAAGTTCAAGCATAAGTTTCTGCCTGTGCTATTTATATTCAGCATAAATCTGCTGACCTCTTACCAATATGTTTGATTTTCCCCTGTACCCTGAAGTACTGCATAATCTTGTTAGTGGAGAAAGACATGTAATTATTGTGATTTTACAGATTGCTGGAGGTCTGATCTGTGCAGCACCATGGATTCATCAGAAGAGACTGGAGGCTCTTCTGCAGAAGAAAACTACTTTGTGAACTACACCTTCACCGACCGCTCCCACTCAGGCCGTGTGGCCCAGGGTATTATGAAATTATGCTTGGAGGATGAGCTCTTTGCTGATGTTACAATATCAGTGGAAGGCAAAGAATTCCAGCTGCACCGCTTGGTCCTCTCAGCTCAGAGCTGCTTTTTTCGTTCTATGTTCACTTCCAACTTGAAGGAGGCCCACAACCGGGTGATTGAGCTGCAGGATGTTAGTGAGAGCGTCTTTCAGCTCCTTGTGGACTATATTTACCATGGGACTGTAAAGCTGAGGGCAGAGGAGTTGCAGGAAACCTACGAAGTGGCAGACATGTACCAGCTGACTGCCCTTTTTGAAGAGTGCTCCCGTTTTCTGGCCCGTACGGTGCAGGTTAGGAACTGTCTGCAGGTCATGTGGTTGGCAGATCAACACAGTGACATGGAGCTCTACACAGCTGCCAAACACTGTGCAAAGTCACATTTGTCTCAACTGCAAGACACAGAGGAGTTCCTACACCTGCCTCTCCGCCTACTGACAGACATCCTTACAGGTAAGGAGTGCTTGTGAGTAGCCAGATGTGGATTTAGAAAGAGAGTGTATCCAGGGATTGAACAAAATAGATGAAAAGATCCAAGCTTTCATAATCACTGTCTATTCAGAGGCTTGGCTAAGCTAAGCAAAGCAAAACATTCTGGATAACCTGATGAGAAAAAAACCCTATTCATTGTTACTGGACATGAAGCGTCTAAGCTATAGAAAAGGGGCACAGAGGATGCTGGTAATTCCCAGCAGTTCCTGAGTCAACAGGTCAGATGGATTACAGGCATTTTAAACAAAACATAGGGACTTTCAACAATTTGTTGTATTTTTGTTTGCATTGAAAGTAAACCAAAGAAGCCTTACGAGAAATGAGCATTTTATTAAAGTATCATTCTTTAGTTTGTAATCATTTAACATAATAATGGAACAACTCAACATTTGTAAGAAGGCTCGAGGACAAATTATGTTTTTAAGACTATGTTAGTGTTGTTAACAATTGTATATAATTGTTAGGATTCTTCAGGCTAGGCAGTCAGCTGACTGAAATAGAGGCATTGTAACATCTTAGCTAATACAGTAATTACCCTTGTCAAGGTTAATAG
This sequence comes from Psilopsiagon aymara, assembly GCA_024733675.1. NCBI lineage: Eukaryota > Metazoa > Chordata > Aves > Psittaciformes > Psittacidae > Psilopsiagon > Psilopsiagon aymara. Next base: position 3,631 of record JANRGW010032650.1, read on the forward strand.
CCTTCCCCAGTAATGATGCAGTGACTCAGTGCTGTGAAGGATGTGTTAATACATCAAGAACTTAGTCCAACTGCCGCCAATCCTTAAAAGTTTCTCTGCTGCCACAGCAGGTACAGCAAGTGCTTGAAAAGCTCTTTATGATGCTGCACTTCATTTTTTTCCATTTATGTATCATTGTTAGAGGAAGCAAGAATGTAGAAGAAGCTCAGACATTCAAATGTGCTGGACTTAGGAACAGAGAGGTCACCCCTTTCTTGCTTAAATTAAATAACTTTGCAAATGAGTAAACAGTTTGTGTATCATGTGTTTTATATGTTGTTATGACAGTAAACCTGCCATGACTGGCTGCTTTGGAATACTGGCAAATCTGTCTGCAAGACTTAAAGTAGCCTTTAAAGTTGATGCTATGCATATAAGAGTCTATACAGATATAGCATTGTATTATCTCTATTGCACTTAAAGAAATTCACAGTCAAAAGCCTACTGAGAACATGTACTGATAGCTCAAAAAACTGTTCTAAAATTAGAGTAATTTTGATGACTAGCTGAACTTTTTAAACAATGTTGTGAGTTCATTAAGAAAAACTAAATTCCTAAAATCATGAAATAAAGCTATAGTGGTCAGTGACCTTTAACTTCCTAGGAATTCCATGTAGCAACCATAGTTTTAGGACCATGGCCTTTAGTTTTTGTGGTCCTAACTTAAAGTAATTGCTTAATAAAATTTTTTAATTCATCATCTATTTCCATATATAGAATAACATTACTCACTATTTATGCCAAAACTCAGCTCAATAAAATGGGTTAAAATCTGAAATATACTCCTACTGCTGGTAGGGATAAGTTCTTCTGCAGTTCCTGAATCTTCATTTGGTTAATGGTGAATTAAATAGAGGAAGCTATTAGTGGCAAGGATTAAAATTAATGAAGTAGTAATTTATTAAGCTTTTGTTGCACTCTAGGACCTATTTCAAAATCAGAGTTTTTCCATTTAGCCGCTATGTGTAATGGATAGTTTATGGAAATCCCCTTTATTAATAGAGTTGAAATACTTGCTTTTGTTCCACACTTTGTTCTCCTCCCTGGCAGTATAAAGAAAAGTGTTGGAATTTGACTGATGTCTTCAGCATCATTGAATTCAAGGTTTGTTTTGAGAGCAGATTGCAAAAGCAGGAAACCTTCATAAGGAAACCTTTCAATGAATAAAGCGTTGTTGCTGGCTTTCAAGCTGGAAGTAAATAACTAAAATCTTCTAGGTAACATACTGATGACGATGATGCAGTAGTTTGTGGCATGAACAAAGCTTCCAATTATGTCTGGAAACACTGAAATCTGACGCAGTCTGTTGTTGTTTCCTACAGTCAGGCTGCTAAGGAAAGCTACAGTAGCTCATTGGGGATTTCCAAACGTTAAGAGGATAGCAACAGCAGATGTTCATTTGTGAGGGTCAGCTGTCTGACTGCTCAGAGAAGGGAAATTTCTGCAGGTGACTTGCTAGATAGGTTTCTAGGACCAGCCAGAAAGAAAGGCAGGTGCTGAAATTCTCAAATAAGAGTATCTTTTTACCTAAATGTTTAAATAAGAAAGTATTTTTCATTATCACAAAGCATTTAAATTCTCTTTCCTGCCCTTCCTCTTGGACACGGGTTCTTTTGTTGAAACTCATCCAAAGTGCTTAATATCTGGCAGCTCCGTCTTCTGATACTTATCCAAGCTAATTTCATGTAGACGTCAGGCTAGTAGTGCAGATCACGCTTGCCAAAATCTATAAGTCTCTCTATCCTTTCTCCCTCTCTCGAAAGCAGGATTTGGGGTGGGAGTGGGGGAAGGGAGTCACAGGAAAAGGATGTTCCTGAGTACATACACCTTTGTCTAGATATCATAAATGCCTTTCTGTCCCCAAACCGCAGATGGCGTTCCATGTTCTCAGAATCCGACAGTTGCCATAGAAACCTGGATCAACTTCAACAAGGAGGAGCGAGCGGGCTTTTCGGAGACACTGCGATCGAGTCTGAAGGTATGAAAAGCTCTTCTGTTCCGGGATTGGTGTAGCACTTGCTGGTTTCACACTTCCCAAGGCAGGTTATTCTGTTCACAGGTGCAACTTGTGTGACTTAAAAGTCCCAAAACACAAATGCCATTGAAATTTGTGGTGCTGTGGGAGGAATACTTTCATTGTCATAGATAGTAACCCCACTGACAGCTTTTTTAATGTAACTTGAGGCTGCTTTCGGTCGTGATTGGAGCAGTGCCCCAAATAACTTATTTCACCAGATGCTCAGTTAGCACAGAGAGCATTCAGAAATCCTAATTGAGCATTCCCCTCATAATTCTACTCCCTCATTGATGTAACCAGCCCTTACCTAAACCACAGACACTTGAGTTCCAGTGAAGTCTGGTGCTATTTTGCTATGTCAGATATGACTGGTATATTGAAAAGACTTTGAGGTTCTGAATCCCAAAGCTTTTGGGTGGCAGGACTTGGGAAGCAGGCCACACACCTCAGGCCCACAGGTGGGTCCTAAGCTGGAACACTGGGTCTTGGGCATCACCGATGTTTGTGTAAACAGGTCCAGTTTTGCTGACTCTCTCCTCCTTTCTCTCAGGTGATAGGAGAAAATGTTCACATCTACCTGATTGGAAAGGAGTCATCACGTACACATTCACTTGCTGTCTCTCTGCATTGTGCTGATGATGACTCCATAAGTGTGAGTGGCCAGAACAGCCTGTGTCACCAGATCACTGCAGCCTGCAAACATGGTAGTGACCTCTATGTCGTCGGTGGCTCCATTCCACGACGCATGTGGAAATGCAACAATGCGACCATAGACTGGGAATGGTGTGCTCCTCTGCCCCGTGACCGGCTCCAACACACCCTCGTCTCTGTGCCAAGCAAGGATGCAATATATTCACTGGGGGGGAAAACTCTGCAGGACACTCTGTCTGATGCTGTCATATATTACAGAGTACGAGACAATGTCTGGACAGAGACCAGCCAGTTGGAAGTGGCAGTTTCTGGAGCTGCAGGTGTAAACCTTAATGGTGTCATTTACCTGCTGGGTGGAGAGGAGAATGACTTGGACTTCTTCACCAAGCCCTCTCGGCTAATTCAGTGCTATGATACCAACACAGAAAAATGCCATGTGAAGCCATATGTACTGCCTTTTGCAGGCCGCATGCATGCTGCTGTACACAAGGATGTGGTGTTCATTGTAGCCGAGGGGGATTCACTGCTGTGCTATAATCCCCTTCTGGATAGCTTTACCCGGCTATGCCTACCAGATGCCTGGAGCTCAGTACCATCCCTCTGGAAAATCGCCAGCTGCAATGGCAGCATCTATGTCTTTCGTGATCGCTATAAAAAGGGTGACGCAAATACTTTTAAACTTAACCCAGCCACCTCTGTTGTAACAGTCACAAGTGGCATCAAAGTGCTGCTCACTAACCTGCAGTTTGTCTTGGCCTAAGCAGGAAAAACAGGCACAGTGATAGAATAGGCAGCAACGGTTTTCTGCTGGGCAGCTCAGAGGCACCTACCACCCTCAGCACCAGTCGTGATTACTACGAGCTCACAACATCCAGTAAAAAAGATCCCATCCTCTGTACTATGCAGAGGAAGTACAGGCTTTCTGGCTGTGGGCCTCTTCTGTTACATAGCGCTATTAAAGTTGAACGTCTGATTCTTAGATTTCAGATGGACTAAATGCTATTACTTTGATCCTTTGATTATAAGCTGCTTGTGTTTGAGGCCCAAACGGCAGCAAATGGCCTTTTTAGCCAGGAACCAATCTGCCAATAACAAATCCTATGGCATATGGACAATGTCTTCCTTGGCCCAGGCTGCCGGTTTTAACTGCCTGGGAGACAGTGTGTTGCTGCCATGTCAGTCACAGAGTTAGACGTCCACTGTGTCCTCCAGGGATGTCCCCATTTAAGCATTCCTGTGTCCCTATTTCAGAAGGAGGGACTGCAGAAATATTTATAGCAGATACCAGAGCTGACCCCAAGTAGGTTTCATTATTCATCACTTCTCCTAGAGGAGTGGTAACAAACTGGTAACTTGCTTATTGCTCTGTCATCACCTAACATAAAGACAGAGAAGGTTTCTATGAGCACTGGCATCCTTTACTGTACAGGGAATCCCCACCTCTAATGATAATGTAGTGTTGATTTAAGACAGAATTAAGACCACTTCCTCCTACCCCTCTGTTGGCACTGTAACCCTTTGGGTAAGAATCTGAATAAAGTCTCTGCTGAGACTTTTCCTATTCCTTTGCTGCAAATATTATAGAACTTTCTGTGGATTGCAGGTCAGCTCAGCACTGATACTGCATGTGGGGAAAACTAGGCTCCAAGAGAGTTAACGAGTTTACCATAAGGAAAGAAGACTTTCATGAAACTTTGCTGTCATACATGTAAAACTTCTTTATTGGTGGTCAAGAAGTTCAGTGCATAGATCATTAAAGTTTCTTTTAAAGTAGTCAAACCAGCGATTTGGGTAGATCTTACTGACACTATGAAGATGTCCCAGCGATCACATTCCTGTGAAATGCCTCCAGGACCTGGACTTGCTTGTGCCGAATGAGGATGTGGGGACGGATCTTGGCAATAGCCTCTACTGCTTCCTGAGGGCTCCAATGATGCAGCTGAAAAGGCAGAAACCCTGCAAGTGAAAATATACTCCCTCCCTGCATGAGTTAATGGAGCCTTTCTGGAGGCTACAGGCAACACCAGAGTTGTTAGGAAAAGTTGCTGCTTTGCCCCTTCTGTTTACTTCATGTTCCTCACAGCGGGGACTGAACATCAATGCAAGTTCATGAAATAAGTCTCTCAGTTAAAGAGACCATACAGGAACTCAGAAAACCAAATTCACTTCTCTTAATCCTGATTTGTATTTATTGAAAAGCTTAGAAAGGTTCACCATTTCAGCTAACCACGGAGAAAATCGGAACAAAAATTGGTGGTTATCTGCCCAGTGAACCTACCCTCACAAGTTAATTGCTATTGTCATCTCCATCTGTTCATCCATAGAATTAGGAACAGAAGTATCATTCAAAACTTCCATTTGCCACATTCTACAAATACCAGTTCCAAGTCTGGAAATCTCCTTAACTGGGCCTCCAGTCCAAACTCTATACAATCATGGTACCTAGAGGGGAGAGAAGAAATGTAGTATGTGTAGGGCTGCAGATAAATGTGCCTTTGTCTGTGTACACATGTAATGAAGCGCCTCTCTTATGATGAAAGGCTGAGAGAGTTGAGGCTCTTCAGCCTGAAGAAGACTGTGGAGATCTTATTGCAGCCTTTCAATTCTTAAAAGGGGCCTATAAGAAAGGTGGGGAGAGACTTTTTTAGCAGTTCCTGTTAGGATGAGGGGTGATGGTTTGAAACTAAAAGAGAGGAGATTCAGGCTGGATGTGAAGAAGAAATTCTTTACAATAAGGGTAATACAATCCTGGCACAGGCTGCACAGAGAGATGGTGGATGCACCATCCCTGGAGACATCCAAGGCCAGGATGGATGTGGTTCTGGGCAACCTGATCTAGATAAGGATGTGCTTGCTCATTGCAAGGGGGCTGGAACTAGATGACCCTTGAAAGTCCCTTCCAACCCAGACTGTTCTATAATTTTATGGAACATTAATGCTCCTGCTTATTAATAGTCAGGCTTTTTAAGCAGAAGGAAACTGTAATGGTTGGCTGTATTTGCCGAGACTGTACGAAAATAAACCCCATTTAGCACTGAACGCTTCTTACTTGAATTAAATATGCTGCCACCATGGTGGCACTACGGGACCGTCCTGCCTTGCAGTGCACATAGACACTGTGACCACAGGCTCGGTGTTTCAGAATGAATTCAACACCCTTGTGGAGGTTTTCCAAGGTGGGGACTCCAGTTAGATCCACGGTGCTGAGACGCAGTTGCTCCACTCCCATTGCCTCCCATTCCTGAAATGGACACAGCAGAATTGATCAGTTTATTTGTTGGTGTTTTTTTTTTTTTTTTTGTGGTTGGTTGTTTTTAGTTCCAGAAAGAAAACCCAGAACCTGTTGAGACAGTTGGGAAATTCAGCAGGATTGTAAACTGACTTTGAATGTCAATACAAACCATTCCATAAAATAGAACCCATTCTATGGCTCTATGAATACTTTAAATCAGATGTATGAAAACTTCGGTACTGGCTGTCAGAAAGGAGAAGCTAAAGGGAACTGAAAAGGTGTGGTTCAGCTGAAGGGAAAGAGGGGAGCTGGGATCTCGTCCCAAAGCAAAAAGTGTTCTTGTACACGCACAGGGATGTACATAGCTTCAATGCTCCCCTTCCCTCTCCGCCGCTGCAGCTCTAGCACTTCCCTTCCATCCTCACTTTTTACCGGCCTCTCACACAGTGTTAGAAGTTGTCTTAGGTACGAAGAAGCCGCGTTTTTGCTGTCAGAAACGGTCGCTGTCAGGATCCCGGCTGAAGCCTCGCCAGCGCCGGGCTGTGGGGACCGGCAAGAGACCCTGAGGGCCACCGGCAGCTCCCGGGCTCACCTGGGCGGAGCAGCAGAAGAATCGGGTCTCGTACTCCTCATTGAGGGTGACTACGGCGCGCACGTTCTCCTCCGCCACCAGCTACGGGCACAGGCACCATCAAGCTCCGCCGGTTCC
>JANRGW010032651.1:2785-29968 GCA_024733675.1 Psilopsiagon aymara
CTGTTGGAGAACCTGTGTAATCAAAGTCTCACCTGGACTCTCAAAGACAGACTTGCTTTCTGTATAAAGTTTGTTATCTCCTATCTCGACAGATAACAATTAGATCCCAGACAAAGCAAGGAGAGATCAGTAGCAAGGGCTTCTAAAACCACTACATCCAAAACTGCTTTTCAGAAAGCCTTGTTTTCTCTCAAGCATGCTCATTATTGAGCAACCAGTCTGCATTGGGCATTGGCTAACCCTGCAGATACATGCTATGTATTGACTATTAAAAGAAAGCGTTTCTGCCACAGAGCACATCACCCCTTCTTGCTACCCACATTCAAACACCTCAAACCGAGAGGGTATTTCACAAGTCAGCTGGCCAGGCTCCACTGCTTTTGGAGCCACTTGTTCTGTCAAAGACGCAATTAATCATTGGAGTCTTTTGCTTACATTTGAGCTTCCCAACTGACTGCTCGCTATTCAGGAAGTATTTTTGGCAATTTTGAATCACAGACCCATGGAATAGTTAGGGTTGGAAAGGACCTTAAGATATCTAGTTCTAACCCTCATGGCATGGGCAGGGACACCTCACACTAAATTTGGAGACTGGACGAAAAAAATAACATGCAATATTTTTGTTTAATTACCTTTACAAGCCTGTCTTTTTACTAGCTCTTCTAACCACTACTCCTTGTGGCATGACACAAAGATACCACTTACTCCATTTGAACATGTAATGGGTGACCAACCACCTTTTACTGACTTGAGAAAGAAAATGCACCGTTTGTGGTAACAGCACAAACAAAGCAATAAAGACCTTACCTTAGGAATTGGGAATTGGCATTCCCCTGAGCAGTAATATGCATCAAAGGATTTTGGGGAAATAATCCATTCATTCCAGCCAATGTCTGCAAAATCCACCTTGAGGTAACGCCGGGCACAATACCGGGGCTCATTCCACTGCTTCCTCCTGGCCTTCTTCAGTGTTTGCTCATCGAATTGAAGAGCCTGGCTCTTCTGGTGAGGATTCTTCCTCTGCTTTTTCTTACTCTTCGCCCTGTCTGACAGCCGTGGCTGGAAGCTTTTGTAGGGTTTTCTGTTCTCCCACCTCTCATCCTCGTTGTACTGGTACTCAGCTCCGGGAAGCTCATTATTCTGCAACGGCAAGAGGACGTTTGTGGAGCGTTTTTGCCGCCGCTTGCCGAGGCTGCTCCTCACATGGTTTTCTGGCCTGGGAAGGACCCTTGCCAGAGGATGCCGGTGCCCTTGCAAACTAGAGACAACGCTCTCTGGCTCTGAAATTGCAGAATCATTGGCATAAATCAGAATGTAGGGTTCATAGTGTGAAGTTGCTCGTTCCCAGGAGCGATGGCTGCTCAGATCCATTTTGACACCTATCAGTAGTTCATTGTTTTGTTTTGCTCCATGCAGGAGCTGAGTGATATCCTTCCTGTGCCAGGAAAGGGCGTCCTGATGAGCTGTGGAGACATTGATGAGGAAATGCCCTAGGGTCCAAGTCTTGTTCCCCACAGAAGGTAAGGTCCAGACTGAAAGATGTATCTGAATTTCAGGTTTCCTTTGCCTGTGACGAGACCAGCCTCTGGACTCAGAACAGTTCCACTTCACGTGCATCAAATCACCAATATAATAATATACTGAAGCTGACAAGACATTTTCAGACTCTGTGAGGGATGTCAGGTTAAAAACATACATCTTCTGGCTTTCAGGGCTCCCTAAAAGGAGAAATACTTGGATAAGAATATAGACATTTCACAACATTACAGTGGAGAAAGGACCCTGAAGTTCACAGGACATTTTCACACAGTGGTGTGGGAATGGGTTTAGGCTGTTGTTCAGAAAAATAACCAAGCTGGTAAACTGGTGACTGTAAATAAAGCACTTTCCATCCAATTTCCTTGCAATACTTATCTCCATCCAGAAATACTCACATGTTTCCTACTACTCCTCTGACACCAGGAAACCAGCTCGGTCACAGATCCAGGAAAACGTGATTTCCAGTACAGATCTTTCAAAGAGTTTGACAGCTTTATGTTCTGGGTGACATTCTGTGCTTCCAGCCTGCGATATCCCTACTGCTAACGCCAGTAAAGTCCAGCGAAATAGTGTATTCTCCCTCTGCCTCTCCATCTTCACCCCAGCAATCAGATACAGATACATTAAAAAGACAGGAATCACCTCTGGAAAGACAGCACCCTTCCCAGCAGATCACATGCACTGCTTCATGAAATTAGGGAAACAACAACGTACACTTTTCTCAGCCAAACAGGCCAAAAAAAAAAAAAAGGCCAAATAATTTACAGAAGACACCCTCATTCACACGTTCAGCCCAACCTGATAGTGGGTCATATAGGTAAGTTCCCAATAGCTGAAAGATATGGTACCACACCCACCCAATTTCTAGCTATTACTTATGCCTGGGGAACTAGATTCCCTTTGAATTCAGTCCTGCTTTCAATTCCTCAAGCCAAAATCAGCTGTTTATTACATTTTTACTAAGCACACATGAGGACTTGACCTCTGCTTGGTTTGTAATCACTAATTTAATAAAGTTAATATGTAATTTGGCAGAGCACTAAGTACATCAGACTTAGGAACCAGAATTTACGCTATCTCATGAATGCCTATTCAAGAAGTTATATGTGAATCATTGTTGTATGTTGAAATACAAGTTTGGATTTTATTTTTTTATAAGAATTCCACTTCACAAATACTGCCTGTTCTAAATTGGTATATTGTAGTGGAACAGAAAATAAGTTGCTTTGGTTTATAAAGAAACCCTAGATGGTGTGGAACAGGAGGAATACATAGTTTTGAATAAAAGTAAAACTCAAAAAGCCGCTCTTGGCATTTAACTCTACACCCAAACCTAAGAACTTGCAGCAGGTGGTGCTATTTTCTCACTAAATGATCACACTCAACCATCTCTCAAGTTTTCACATCATTCAAGCTGCAAAATCAGCTGGAAACCAGTGACTAGTGGCTGGCACAGATGTCAACGGATTTGCCGGCTTCCGGCTTGGATAAACCCAACTGTGTGGTCTGGGTTTGTGTCACAACTTAGGAATGCTGTGTCAAACGTATCTGTTGTGCAACAGTGATACCTGACTCCCAGATGTGAGCAATACACTGAGATAAGTGTTCCTGTGGCATAAGCCTTAAAAATAACAGACACAATGTTTTAAAATACCTAAAAATGCACCTTTTCCTCAGGAAAATTTCACTCCCCTTGAATGAAACTTTGTCCTTAAACCCAGAGGACAGAAATAGCTGAAAACCTGTCTCCACCATAACGCCATTAAGTTGTTAGCTCAGGTTAGGAGTAGAGTTGAAACTTCTCACCACTGCCAGGAGGTATCCAGTAGCATCTAACTAAATTTCCTTGTTATGTGGGAAGTTTTCAATGAGCCTCATCCAGCTACTGACACCAGTGAAGTTTTACTGAGTGATGTGAGCTGAGGCTTTAGTCTTTAAAATTACTTGCACCAATAATTCCTATCATACAGACTGTTCCATTCATTGATTTCCCCCCTCACTAATCCCAAAGAACCCTAAACAAAAACCCAAGTCAAGTCTAAGTGGAGCTTTAGTTCCAACACCTTGGCAATGTTCAGTAAATGGTACTCCTAGTATGCTGCCATCACTAGCTCCATGTTTAGTGGAAAGGAAAAGGTACGCAAACTGCAGGGTCAAGTCCACCAACAACTGCTCAGCAGCCAGTAGGAAGAGGCAGACTGACTAAGCACAGCCAAGGCCTCTGGTCAGATTGCCCTCTAAGCCAAGACCACCTTTAGGGTCTTAAAGGCAATCAGATCTCCTTGCAAGAAAGCTCTCTATTGATCTAGAAGGTCAAAATCAGCTTTGCAGCTGCTTTCTTGGTGCTAATTGTCTTTCAGAGGGGTGCTGGATAGAAGGTCCCTCTGTGCCAGGGCTGGCTCTTATGATGCAGCAGCAGTGGGAAGATCAGAGGAGCCCTGGGTGTCCCTGCACTGAAGGCAACTCACAGCCAGGTTGAGCACCTTGTCAATATTCAGTAAATGGTATTCCTAGGATGCTGCCATCATGTTGCTGCCTGGCAAGATTCTGTTTGCAGCCTGTGAGCAGCTGTGTTTCGTAAACCTCACGCTCATCTGCAGCAGTATACAATGCATTTCAGTGACAACTTAGTATTATATGAGCAGCAGTAACTTCCCTAGCTCATTTCCTACACTTCCCAACACTGCGAGCAGCAGGCCACTATCAGAGTAGCCCTACTTGAGCTATGAATTTTAGTTCTTTCTTTAATGAGTTCTGCTATCTCAGCTTTGCTCTTTTGTAGTACAGAATAAGGAAGCACAGAATACTTCTCAGCAACAAAGCATGAGAGGAGAAGGTTGAAGGAGAAATGAGCAAAGGAAATATATGTGTAACAGAGTTATATGCAAGGAATACCTTCCACATACTCTGAGCCTGGATTTCAACAGCAATCTCTGCTTCCTTTTGAAGGACCACTGCCAGCCCAGTGAGGAATTTTACAGACCAAACTCTGTACACAGAGGTCTTTTGAATCGCAATGGGGAAGACATCCACATCACTACACTGTCAGTATTGCTTGCTCCTACAGAGTAAAGCTTTAGAGATACACGCAGTTGAAAGGATAAGCTAGATATTTATTGGCCTCCTTAGCCCATATGCAAGTCATTATTCAGCTGCCTGCACTCCTTCATGTGAATGGGACCCAGACCCCCGCGGCACCATGGCAAAGCTTTACTGTGTTGTCTATGGGAGATGCCAGCTTATGTACTGATAGCTCAGACCAGAAAGGCTGGTCTACAGCCAAACTACTTGTACCCACTGAATCTCTTCAGAGGCATGGCCCATGCTTCCTCACCTCCCTGCAGTAGCCCACAGCTTCATGGAATGCCTGTTATGGCATTAAAAAGGTATTTGAAGAAAAAGCATTAAGTCTGTGGAGACTGACATCACCAGCATAAACATATTCATGTTACAAGGGGCAATTCCAGGCATCAATAAGCTAGAAAAAGTCTGCTAACATGTGGTATGTTTACCTTTATAGGGGATGCACTGACATTTTTATGGACTGCCAAATATATCCCACGGGTGAAAAAGGATGCAATAACGAGGACTATTTAGTTACATAGTCATCATTATTCATCATTTAAATGTGATATTTAATATTTTATAAACTGTGCCCTTGTGCCAGTGCATAGTTAAGAATGTATCAGTGTTTCCATTGTAAAACTTGTTTTCATGGGTCCATAGCCCAGCTACAGAAGTTTGCTCAGACTGGGAAATGCGAACAAGTTCCAGAACAGGAACACAAATTTGGAAGCCAGATTTCTTGTTTTCTCCTATCTTTGCTAAAAATTGATTGCTGCTTCCCCCTTACCAATTTGAGTATTTTGCAAAATGAAAATACAGGATCTGGTTCTCTCTTTTTAAAGAGCCATAGGACTTGATATCAAATTTGGCTTATTAATTTTTTTTTAGCAAAGCAGATAAGGTTACAGCAGCTAGTAATTTGATATAAAAAAGTAAAAAGTCCACTACACTGGTTAAAGCCATCAGTTACTAAAATAATTTCAAGAAGCAGCGATGGTGCATGCTTATGATCTAACCTACATGTGGACTGTATATCATAAATGTGGCTGCACACTGGGAAAACCATCTCTTTTCTATATATTTTAAGCAGAAAGACAGCAGGAGGCTTGAAAACTAAACACAATATTGAACTTGAAGTTAGCATAAGCTAAGCAGCTAAGGAGGTTGCATCAATAAAGTACACAAATCCAGGAAGAAGAAAACAAAAAGCCAACTCTACTCCTTCTCACCATCATCATGAATTCCACTTCAGCTAGTGGCAGTAGGCCACACGATGCACAGTGTGTCCCCTTCAGGTCAGAACACTTCACACGTAAAGTGCCATGCTCTAGACACTGAGTGGGGACGGCGAGCACTGATCACACACATGCTTGACAGCACAGTGAGGCATGGAGTAACATAAGCCAGAAAGTCCAAATTCTGGGTCACATCCAGAGAGGCCAAACCTTCAGATCCTGCCCATTTGCCTTAGAGGAGGTTTGCAGATTTGGGCATAGGCTACCCAAATCCCAGCTTAATGCTTTACAAGCTCCCTTTGCCTAAAAATTACCAGGATGCTGCTTGCATTTTATTTCTAAGGGTACAGCAACAAAATAAAACCCAAACCCAAAAAGCCACAAACTCTTCCCATCTCCTGCCTGTATGTTTTTAAAGGTCTTGTTACAGAAGACCCTTAATGTTACCAGAGCTCAGAGAGGCTAGAACATGGCTCATACTGGTTTTTGCAGGCCGGTGATGAGCTGGTTTCCCTGCGCAGGGCTCAGTTTCCCCTGTTTGCGTGGGCACTTAATACCACAACAAAGGAAAGCAAGGCGTTTTGAAAAGGAGGAGAGCATAGTTCTGAAACCACAAGAATCAGCCTAGGGGCAGGTGTAATACCTGAAATTACTTGAAATTCAGTCAATAAAAAAAGAGTTTAAAGTAATTTTTGACTGTATAGCTTTACTATAACATCATTAGAGGGACCCTCCAATTAAAGTGGAGTTCTTTAAATGACTCATTTGCAAGACATGTTCAATGATTAAAAGCACTTTCAAAAGCAAACTGAAAGTCTTGCATTTGAGGCTTTTAACTTTCTGCTCTCTCTTATTTATTCCACCCTGTATCTTTCCTCCAGCTCCTGAGCCTCAGAAGTTGCAGATCAGCACATCTCTAAGGAAGCACTCAAAGCAAGCAGATTTCTATCAGCTGGAGGTCTGGTCACTCAATGGTTCTGCTAACTGGCAGGAGACAAAAATGTTTGTGTGCAGAAGCTGAAGCACAGACTCAACCACAGCTTAAGAGAAGGTATTCGGTTCTAACTTGAAGATCACAAACTTCTCTCCCGTCTATCTTTGTAGAGTCCCAAGGGATGGAAAACCATTCACTGTTGTGGTACCCACAGGTAAAGATCCAGAAGAGGCTCTTGTGTTGAGATTTTTTCCTAAAGCAGAGCTTGCTGTAAGACCTGGCCTGAGTAAGACAAAAGCTGCTGGTGCCACTTCAGAAACATCCCACAGTGATGACACAACTGCCACAGAAATCACAGGCTGAATATCCTTTGATTCAAGTACATAGACATAAAAGCAGTTAAGTCAATGAGAGAGAGTGGTGCTGGAATGTCACTAGATTCACTGTGAATGACAGACATCCTTGCTTCACTGAAATGGATCTGGGGCTTGGGGTTTCTTTTGGCTTCGTCATGGGCATCACAGGTTCCTTTTTTGAGTGACTCAAACCGAACAATTATGTTTTGAGATAATATAGCAAGATTAATGGAAACCAGATTTGCCTGAATATAAGATCACATGAACATTCATCAAAACTAATGGCCAAAGCCCCCAGCCCAATCAACGAACCACTAATAATCCATCCTACTTGTGGAATCTGGTGTGCAAGAGAATTCAGGGCAGCACAGGATGGGAACTTCAGAGGTAACCACACAGAGCTGAAGCTCTCATCCTAGCCCCTCAGAGGACTGAGCCACAGAAAGAGAAACTTGCATTTCATAGAATCATAGAACAGCTAGGGTTGGAAAGGACCTTAAGATCATCCAGTTCCAACCCCCCTGCCATGGGCAGGGACACCTCACAGAAAGCCATGCCACACAAGGCTCTGTCCAACTCTGCCTTAAACACCGCCAGTGATGGAGCATTCACAACTTCCTTGGGCAACCATTTCCAGTGCCTCACCACCCTTATACTAAAGAATTTCTTCCTCATATCCAATCTAAACTTCCCCTGTTTAACTTTGAACCCGTTACCCCTTGTCCTATCACTACAGTCCCTAATGAAGAGTCCCTCTCCAGCATCCCTGTAGACCCCCTTCAGACACTGGAAGGCTGCTATATGAGGTCTCCACGCAGCCTTCTCTTCTCCAGGCTGAACAGCTCCAACTTTCTCATCCTATCTTCATACAGGAGGTTCTGAAAGGATGTTTCTTTTGATTAATCACATCTTAGTTCTTTCTTCTTGGCTGTCCAGCACAAGACCACAGCTGCCATGTGCAACAACATTTTTCTTCCACTAGAAATGAGGACAAGTCTCAATAAATGCTAACAGTTGTTGGTCTCATCACACAACCTATCTTAAAGGGACTCAACAATTTGTCTGTCAGGTTGCCAGTGAAATCTCTGAGAGGCCTTTCCTGTTTACCACAGAAGAGCCAGAGCCCTCCAGGGGAAAATGTGAGGACTGAAAGGTTTCACAGCCACCCCCAAGAGCTGTGTTTCAGGAAATAAATTATTTTTTCTCCTGAAAATATATAATTATATTGAAAAATATATGGTTAAACTGCAAATAAAATCACTAAAGATTGTCTTCAAGACCTTTTGCTGTAGATGTAGGAAAACAGGCAGATTCTTAGGGAAGTTCTGCTCATCACAGACAAAAAGCTGTCTCCTGAAGGGGCTGCCAGCAGGGATGGTATAATCTGCTCAAGGAGAAGCAGCAACATAATTTAGTAATTTAACTGATGTAGCCACATTATAAGGACTAGAGGAAGCCTGTGGGAGACTGAAATGTGCAGTCAAGGAATCCAACAGTCGGAGCAGGGGACTTGGAAATAAACTACCTCGAAAGGAGATGCTGTGGATGTACCATTTCCTTCAAAGTGTGGCCAGGCAGTTGGGCACAGGGAAAATGACAGAAAGGAGAAAAAGCCTTTTTTCTCCCCCCACTGCCCCAAGGAAAATTTGACCTGAGGTTTTTATGGAAAATCACTTTTCTGCCATTAGTAACTATACAACATGAGGTGCTGCTACCTGTGGTGAGAAAGAGACAATGGCTAACTGGTTAAAGGGTTTGCATTAATACTTATAAAAGTATCAAAAAACTTACAACCACATCCAATTTATTGCTTTGGCACTTGAACTGTGGAAGTATTGGAGGAGGGAGGGAGAGATTACTCAATAGTGTGTTTATAGGACTGCTGCCACCCAATGTCAAGTGAGAGTAGAAATATAATCAGAAAGACCACAGAGATGGGATTTCAACCAAAGGCCTTCTAAGGTTTAGAACAATAATTATATTTAATCAGATATGCTTAAAGGAGCAAATAGCACTCTGCTGGGATTATACACCTTCCCCCTTTTTAAGTATTATCCCTTCTCCTCTTTCAGCAAGGGAACTGCGTATTTTAGAGCAAAGCAACATACATTAAACGTTACCTTGCAAAAAGTGGTCATGTCAGAAAAACAAGAGAGTTCCTCTGCAGGAAGAGCAGCTCAGGAGTCTCAACCCTCCATCCTCCAAACACAGGGTATTTATACCTCTAAAACCACTCCTGTGGACAGAAATACTTGCAACAACATATGATGGAGAGCATTTATAGAGCTGAATCTTAAAGCACCAAAAGCCATTCAATTATTTATAGTACTTGATCTCTGTTCAGAGCTGTCCTATAAAAGACACTGTTGCCTTTGAAGAATCAGAAGTAATGACTTCCGAAGAAACCTAAGGCAAGTCTGGCACTCAGCTCTCAGTTTTCTGGGAGAGGAAAGAATCAGTGCAGGTCCCTGAAACTCCTAGATGACTCCAACTTTTACTGATAGATGCTTGCCCATGAAAAAGATGGTGGGTCAATCCACTAGTGCAATGACAAATTGAAGACTGGCAAATTGGGCTGCTATGTACAGCATGACAGTTATCATACAAACAGCCAGTTTTTGGGATGCTGTGGATTTGAGAAGCATATCCAATGAGGGTCAGAGCCAGGACAGTGCCATCCTCCATTTTTGTTAGCTGGGATGCTGCAATGTTGTATGCATACCTCCCCTTATGAAAAATGACTACATTTTCATAAATCTACCTGTGCATGCTAGTCTGTAATCACAGAGACAGCTAAGCTCCACTGACAAAGATGTTGAGATGCAGTATTTACCATGCACAAATGATGCTTCAACTAAACTCATTTGATGCTGCCCCTAATTGCCAGTACTGTCACCAGTGTCACCAAATTAGGACACTGAGATGGTATAAAGGATTGCCTTACCACATTTCTGCTCTACCACATGCAACTCAGCCCTTGGTTTCAACAGAAGCTACACATGCAAAACACTGATAAGTAAAGGCTCCAGAGAGGATATGTTAATGACTCCACTTCCCTCATATGGTGCTCAGCTATCATATGGCAGACACGACATATGGAGTTGAAGAGATAAACCAGTGATTAAAATAAGTGAGGCAATATAAACATTATAACCTAAAATACACGATTGTGGCTGCAGGAAGCGTTACTTTGCCAATCCTTTTCTCATCTCCTTCCCTACATCCAATTCCCCGGCACTAAACAGGACACAGTCATTCCAACAGCGGGACTCACCTGCGGGCAGAGGGCGAAAGCCTCGCACCGTGTTGCCGTGGCGGAGCGGCAGACCCAGCACGTCCTGGGGCTGCTCCGCCGCCCGTCCTGCGCTGTACTGGTCGTAGAGCCTTAGCATGTGCTCCGAGACCTTGTCCCGCGGCTGCAGCTGCTCCTCTGTGTGCTGTGGACCACAGTCACCTGCAGCTGCCCTGGCCCGGCCGCGCCGCGCAGCTCCCGGGGCTGTGCGCCGCCGCAGCCCGACCCAGCGATCCTTCAGCGCATCCCCCAGCGCCAGGCACAGGCAGCCCCAGCCCAGGCACAGGCACAGCACCCAGCGGATGGACGCCGCCATCCTGCCCCTCCGAGCTGGCCAGCTAGGCTCCTGAGTCTTGGCCAGCAGGCTGGAATGGGACCGGGACCCCAGCGCAGCTTGCTTCGGCCAGGAGAGACTCCGGCAGCAAGGCGTGCAGAAGAGGCTGTGCTAAAAAACACAGGCGGGCTTTCCTCTTTCTGGTGGGGGGAAAATAAGGGGAAACAGAAAATAAGAAGAAAAGACAAAAAGTGGTATGGAGGAAATTAACCTCCCGTCCTCCCCGGCGCTGGCAGTGAAGGTGTTTACTCGCCCTGCTGCTCAGGTTGTTTCTTGACGAGAGGCGAAGGTGCTGCTCCCGATGCTCTCTCCTCGCCTGGACTGGTGCAGGCGCGGCGCCGGTGAAGTTTTTTGTGGAGTGTGCGTGTGCGAGTGAGTGCGAGACCCGGCGCTGGGGCTGATCCGTGCAATCTGCAGCCAATCACACCACCCTCTGCTCGCTCGCCTGCGAGCAAGAGGAAAGGCAAAGGGGAAACCACCACCCGAAGGAAAGTGCACACACAGAGGCAGACGCAGAAGGAGACTCAGCTCTGAAAATCCAATCGCTGGCACTGACTGCGTCCCTGAGGGCAGCCGGGAAATAGGGTGGCGGGATGTCCCCTTCCCACCTCAACCCCGCCTCTTCCAAAGGCTGTAAAATATAACATGACTGCAATAAAACACAAATCACAAGTCAAACCGCACTCAGCTTGCTCCCCTGGGAAGCCTCGAGGCTTGGCTGGGCTCGGGGCACAGCCCATGGCAGGCAGGTGAAAGGGACGCTGTCCAGGTTGTGCTGGGTTCAGCTCACCTCTCTCACAGAGCATCCATGCTCGGTGGCATCCCGCTTCCTCCTCCGTCACCCTGCAACCCGGCCAGGGCTGGCGGCGGTGTCTCCCAGCAGCCCGGAGCCCATAGGAAGGGAAGTGCGCCGTGCCCAGGTAAAAGGAGGACAAGCTGTCTCAGGCAACAGCCCTTCAAGACAGTGAGCTGCATGGCATCCACCAGGGAAATCCTGAACCTCAGGATTCCTCCACCCACAGCAGGATACAGCAAGGTACTTCTTGCTTGACCGAGAGCATTTCACGAGCCTCCTGCCTTTGCTGTTTTCACTAGCAGAAGGACAGAAATGTCTCGGGCCTTTTGCTAGCACCACAGCTCCAGACAATGTGTCCCTTCCACAATATATTTTGCAACATAAAGGGAGGTGGAAGAGAAGCCTCTGCTCTGTTTTCAGAATTTGTAAAGACACTGGCTCCCAGGCTTCGTTCCTAACCTGAACGAGGGAAATTAGAAGGTTGGCTTGCAGATTAGTATGTGGATCTTAGCACACATCATTTCCCACATGTGGCATTCATGTTTTTCAACAGGCTAGAGGAACTGTATCATTATCAAACACCAAATATAACACTAAAATACATCAAGTATTGGAAAGTGAACTTGCCTTTCAAATCCTATGGAGTCTGGGATCAGTAACAAATGTTGTTATGCAGTTTTAGTAAGTCCATCAGTAACTACAAGAGGCCAGTGTCTGCTGGCAGGTAGGAAGCAAAGAGAACCTTTTTCAAAAGCAGAATAATGATTTCTATATGCTTCCATATCTGAGTGCTCAAATACAACCCATGTCACTGTCTCAGTTTCAAACAGTTTTGAGGCATCACATTAGCAATACACAGCTCAAAATGTTATCCATAGATGTACAAACACACCCCATTCCAATATTAATGCTACTAGTAACATTAGTTATACTTTTCACTTCTCTAGGTAAGAAACTTACATTACTGCAATAAAAATACAAACTGTACAAATAACTGTACATAATTAAAACATTAGGGCATGATCAAGGTTTTAGACACAAATAATAAAACTAGTGCAGGAAGAAAACACAATGATTTGAAATGATAACTAGGAAGTTCAGCACAAGCAGCAATCTCTGGCTTACATCCACAGCAGAACTGTCAATCCCACAGAAGGATCTTTAGGTGACTGGAATACTGGAATTGTCATTTCAACTTCAGTTGTGTTACTGGCAAGAAATGCAATCTAAAAACCGAAAGCCAACAACACACCACAGTTCTCTAAATAAAACAAACCTAAAGGAATCCTCTTTTAAACCTGCAGTGTGCAGTAACTGCCTGTAAGAATGTGATGCTTTGCCTAGCCAACGCATCTTCCAAACTGCAGTGGGATTCTTGAGATTGGACCACTCTACATCAGGAATGACTTCAGAAAAAGAAAAGTAATTAAAATACTCAGAGACATCTAACACCATACTGGAGCAAAGGAGGATTAGACTAGAACTAACTGAAGTTCAGCATGGAAGCTCATGCATCCTATTACTGAGCTTTTATCCTAAACCTTTCACGTGTTGGCAAAAAGCCCTGATTATGCAAAATCAATTCAGAATTTGTCTCCCAAAGCCTAGCCCCACCACGTGGCTGTGGCTATTCAAGTTAAGTGTCTAGAAAGCTAGCCCTACACAATCCTGTTACGGCCAGGAAGAAAAAAGAGGACACTCAGTGTGAGGAAGGTGAAAGTGACTTCTTGGGGCATTAGGTGTCTTCTCTGAACCCCCTATTAGACAGCTGCTGCAATTCTTTCAAGGATGCTGCAGAAGAACACACTGGGTTTCAAATACCCCCTGCTTTATGGATTGTCCCTGTGGCATGGTGAGACACTCGTTACAGGCACTTCTGCAGCTCCCAAAACTGAAAAATATCCGTAGCTTGAACTGGGCATAAGATTTTCAAACTCCAGAGTACTGTGACTACACAAAGCAAACCAGCACATGCAAGGAGTTACTCCTCATTAGTAAATAATACCTGTCAAACTCTCAGACCTGACTTCTGAGATAACAGTGCTTTTGTACTTCCCTATTCTTTCTTTTCCATTTCTTCCATTCAAGTGCTACAAATCACTACCAAGTTAAGCACTGTTCAGAGAACTCAACTTCAACCATGTCCCAGAGAGCTGACAATTTAACCCATGGGTTTCAGAAGAGTTGTACTGATTCCCAAGAGAAGAAGGAGGTGCCAGGCACAACGGCGAAGCTGTGGGCCTAGCCTGGATGGAGGGTCACGGTGCTTCCATTATAAATACCATGGAGGCAGAGGCACCCACAGGGTCACCCTCAAAATAACAGTTCTCACAGAGAGCCTCGCTAACTCCAAGCATCACTGACTGCCACTGAAATTGCCCCTTCCTCTTCTAGATGCAGTTATTTCCAACCAGGAAGCATGCTCTGCTTTTTGGCTTTGGTAAAAGAATCTGAAAGAGCAAATTCAATGGGTTATTTAGGTAACGGTCAGATTCCAGCTGCTTCTATAGGCCTATAATAATGTGTTGGCATGCAGCATTCATAGGACAGGACAGGAAGTGGAAAGAAGTAATTCACAAGTGGACTGGGACAGCAATGTAATGGGAAAAGGACATACTGTGATAAATGTCCACGCTGCCTAGCTCACCCGACATGGTGAGCTAGGGACCCAGTGCTAAACTGAAAGGCCCGTGCCACCAGTACTGCCAAATGTGAGTTTGTTACACCAGTGCCCTACCCAATCTCAGTAGGAATGAGAGTGAAAAGGACCCAAACCCACTTATAACAGAATCATAGAATGGTTTGGGTTGGAAATGACCTTAAGACCATCTAGTTCCAACCCCCTGCCATGGGCAGGGATGCCTCACACTAGACCATGTTGCCCAATGCTCTGTCCAGCCTGGCCTTGAACACTGCCAGGGATGGATCAAGAACATCAAGAATGAGACAAAGACTTCCATTTAATCTTTCTCTAAATGCTCCGTTTATGAGTGATAGCTTAACAACTTGTTATCTCTGCACTTTTTTTAGTGGGGATCCAAACACGTGACGTCGCTTTGCCTCCTGCAGTGATGTACCACTCCTAGCTTGCAGTGAGACAGGCTCCAAGTCAGTGTTAGCTTGCTGGGACGACAGTGGGAGGGAAGTGGTCTATGAACTCTTCAGCTTCCCACAGCCATCCCAGGGAACCATGCAAACAGCACAGAAGCTCCTTTCTGTACCCTGCCAAACAGGGACAGGGCTGCCATTGGGCTGCCAAATTGGGGCTGTCCAACCTGGAGAAGAGAAGCTGCATGGAGACCTCAGAGCAGCCCTCCAGCATCTGAAGGGGATCTACAAGGATGCTGAAGAGGGACTCCTCCATCAGGGACTGTATCAATAGGACAGGGGGTAATAGGTTTAAACTGAAACAGGGGAAGTTCAGGTTAGATATAAGAAACAAGTTCTTTACTGTGAGGCTGTGAGGCACTGGCACAGGCTGCCCAGAGAAGTGGTAAATTCTCCATCCCTAGCAGTGTTCAAGGCCAGGTTGGACAGAGCCTTGGGCGACATGGTCTCGTGTGAGGCATCCCTGCCCATGGAAAGGGGTTGGAACTAGATCATCTTAAGGATCTTTCCAACCCAAACCATTTTATGATAATATTCCTGTCCCATGAAACCCAGTGGGATGGTTTAACACATCACTATAAGTAGAGTCCAAGCTTGTAATTTCATTCTGATACCTCACACATGCTAAAATTACTCCATAATTATACTACTGCTAAATATCAGGCTTACCATGCAGCACTTCAGCAATGTATTACACAAAACCAGAGTTTATCCTAAATTGAAAGGTCTGTGTATATTTTTTGATGGTTTAATGTTCCTGACCCCTCTTTTCTGTAAAAGATTTCTGCTGTGGCTGACCAAAAAGAAGCCAGTTTACCCCAACTGTTGTGGTCACTGTGCTGGTATGACCGTCACAGAACAAGTGAAGCAAATTTTGGCAAGAAAATATTGTGCTTAATTGAAACTAAGCAGATTAAACTCTCCAGATTAGCACCCACTTTTGAGAATACACATCTTGGCACACACAGCAGTCTCTGCATCTGAAAGCATGATCTGAGTTTGCCAGTTGTGGGGAGAAAAATCTTCTTTTGTCAGCTGATAAATATTCATCGCTACTGGTTTGCACACCTCATGTCCTTTGCTGAATTGGCAGAAGCAACTCTGCTATCCTATCAGCCTTGGTTTGTTTTCTTTCTGTCTGTCATTGTTTATTGCTGAGATAGGGGTGTATTAAAACACTGAAAGGGAAGGCAAGGGGATTTGGCAAAGGGAGAAGACGGTTTCATTTTAAATGAAATATTTTGATTGAAATACATTGTGGTTCGTTAGTTTGGATTCTGACTACGTCCCCATCTGAAATTCTCCATGGACATCTTTTCAGCTCGGTCTCTTTAACATTTTACAAATAGCAATGAGGGCTATGGAAAGAACCTGTGGTTTGGTTTTCAGCAGATATTTTGACACTGGCACTACTTCCAAAATGGAAATGTAGTTCTGCAGGGTTTTTTAATATACTTTGTGGCCCAAGTCTTGCTCCAAGCAAAGCAGATGGGTGTTTTAGCCTGGTTGCATTGTATGGCCAAGTTTCATATGGCCAATATACTTAACACAGTGAGGGCAGCATTTGCTGACATATTTTACTGTTGCACTTCATTCTCTGACAAAATTAATATGAAACTTTAATTGAGGCAGCAATTTCATGTCTAGATCTTGGTTAAAAAAAGTAAATTAGCTTTACTTCACTAATTTAGGCTGATTTTCTTCATGTAAGCTTTTGACCTAGGAAAAAAAATTGTTAGCAACAGTTCTGAAATCTAACATCACAGCTTCTCTTCTGTCAGCAGAATAGATCCCAACTCTGCCTAAAGAGAAATTCAAAGGAATGAAACACCTGATCTCCTTCCTGAACTTGGGTTCCTCTGGTGACAGCTGACCTGTAAGGAAATTGGCTTCATAAGTCTTCTACTGCTAAAAGCAGAACTACTCATTTAAAAGGCTGAGAAAGCTTAAGGAATGTGTTGAGCCCTAATATTGATGAAACAGCAATACAAATTATTTCTGCAGGATTAGATCTTGCTTGAACTTGGTGCAGAAACAATCTATGTATTTTACATTTTTAACAGAGATGATCAAATGTGGCATTCATTTCTTATTACTTTTCTCCCTGCCCCTGCTTTCTGTCTTGATTTGCCAAATGTAGCAGCTCAATGGCATAACCATCAAAGTGAATGTGCAGTACCTGTCTTTTCTGTGTTTATAGAAACAAGGCAAACATTTCAGGATAATATACTGACAGGCTCGACATCTCAAAACACTGTCCGACTTCCTAAATCACTTTTTTGGGACATCCATATAAACTTACCTGCCTTTCTATGTAGCATACAAAACATGCTGGTCCACATGTACAAATCAGCTCCCGGTCAGTTTGAAGGGTAGGTCTCTGCACAAAACAGCTGCAGGGCCATGAAAAGCTCCAAAACGCACAGACCAACAAAAAGAATCATCACCACCACTACCACATGGGACTGTGGTGTGCACACCAGTGCAATTATGGAGCAACTCCATCCTACCCAGTGCAGTAAGCCTAGATTTCCATTTGCAGAGCTGAGAAAACAATTTGGACTGCTACAGACTAAGATGTAATTTTTAACTTTTATTTTCTCCCCACCCTCCCCTCCCATTTAGAAACAAGAAAGATGCAAAGTCAAGCAATACTGCTTTAGAAGCAGGCATCAAACTTCAGCTGGTGCATGCTTGTCAATACGTGTGTGTCTATAGATGCTCTGGCAGGTATTTGAAGCAAAATCAAACAAAGTGCCTCACATTCTGTCTATGCATAAGACAGCCCAACTGTTTCTCCCCTTTAATAATACAAAATTTAGTTTCCTTACCATTGGTCAGGCCTGGACTTTCCAAGTTGATCACCCACCTACTCTTATTCTACCACAGTACTATAGAAAGAGGGTCAGCAAGGATATGTGATCCACAAACACCATCCTTCTGAGCTACAGCCAGCACAGCTCTAGGCAGGTCTGCAGATCCTGCTGGGTCCGAGCAGATCTTTGCTAATTCAGCTCCATTCTAATCCGCCACAGAGACTCTGGCTTGTGAGGCAACCTAGCCTTTTTATTCCTTAGCCTCAGGCACATAGGAAGCTTGAAATTTAATTAAGTTTATTTAAATGATGAACAACTCCTGTGCCATTGTGAGGGCCAAATTTACTACCTTCAAGCAGCCCCTTTCCAAAGTGCTAGTTAACGCCTTCACCAAAAACTTCCAGGTTTCCACTTTTTCTGATCATTGCCATGTAATGCACATACCTGGTAAACTTGACAATTATTTGTTCCCTCCATGCAAGCATTTGGAAGTCCTGGGGAAGAGGAAACCACAAATACTCCTTCTGGAGGATATGAAATAATTACATATTTGCATAACAAAGTGATATTAGTAAAATCTGTTCAGCATGTGAAGGCCAATCCCACACTTGTGCTTATTTAGCTGCTCAGCTTTCAGGCATTCCAGGTTTTACTTACAAATGCAATCTCCACTGCGGTGGCTCCTACATCCCACTCTCCTTGCTGTCATCTGGCAAACCTTTTCCCCCATCCCAGCCTCACCTCGGCTGGCTCACGCCAGCCCTCTGCACCATGTGTCTGCCCATCTCACATGGGCTTCTGTGTATTTTGCTCTGAATAGTCAGTGACACCAGCTTTGCTCCCAGCAGCACATCTCCAACCCCACAGTCACCCCTACTCATACCAGACCCATAATCTCTGGCTAAGGTGTGCCGTTATCCCCTGCAGATGCCATTGCTCCAGAGAAACCTTGTCTCTCCTCACAGGATTTGGTCTCACGATCCTGTCAGCAGAATGGCAGAATGGTTTGGGTTGGAAAGGACCTTAGGATGATCTAGTTCCAATCCCCTGCCATGGCAGGGATGCCACACACTAGACCATGTTACCCAAGGGTCTGTCCAACCTGGCCTTGAACACTGCCGGGGATGGAGCATTCACAACTTCTTTGGGCAACCTCTGCCAGTGCCTCACCACCCTCCCTCTCAGTAAAGAACTTCTTCCCTATATCTAACCTGAACTTCCCCTGTTTCAGTTTAAACCCATCACCCCCAGTCCTGTCGCTGCAGTCCCTGATGAAGAGTCCCTCTCTGGCATCCTTGTAGGTCCCCTTCAGATACTGGAAGACTGCTCTGAGGTCTGCATGGAGCTTCTCTTCTCCTGGTTGAACAGCCACAATTTTCTCAGCCTGTCTTTTTACGGGAGTGCTCCAGCCCCTGATCATCCCCGTGGCCCTCTGGACTTGCTCCAACAGCTCCATGTCCTTCTTATGTAGAGGATATGCTTGATGAAAACATGCACAAACTGGAGTTCTGGGGATCCTTTGCAAGGATGCCTTTTCCCCTTACTGCCTACCTGACAGTAGTGCATAAACCTGTAGCTGCAGTCAGTGTCAGAAGCAGTGAAGACACTAGAGCCTTTTTTCTGAACAGAATGGAAAAACTCCCCATCACCTTCTGTTTCTAGCAGGCAAACATTTCTGGCTGGCCAGTTTGCTTTTGGTTCTGCTAAAAAGTCCTAGAGCCCAAGAACACCCACAGGAAGCTTTCATGACGTTATCAGTCCTTGGAAAACCTCCCTCCTTATCAGTACTTGTTTTGCATGTCCACTTCATCTTGTGTCTACCCAGGGCTAAATACCAACAAGATGTTGGTAAAAACCAGTGCTGATGTTTTAGGGAAATTCAGTGTAATAGCACTTAATTGCTTTTAGGCACTATCCTGTTTGTCTAAGCAAATTACCCTTTTCTTTAAAATGCAAGATTACTGGAGTGCTTGGGGACAGATTTTCACTCACAGCAGAGGCTAGAGTTTCTTTCAACTAGGACTGGCAAAAAACTGAACATGTAACTTGGGATCTTTCATTTACGAAAAGGCTCTGGGGTCCTAGGTTTTGAATGTCAGAACAGACAACACCAGGAGATTAGCTCACAGGCAAGCACGGGTGGGAAGGAATCAGATGAGTCTGCTGTGCAGCCAGTAATTCTGTGACTTACTCAGTGAATACCATATTTTCCATCACAGATTCTGCCACAAATGATGTTTATTGCCCAAGTCAGAAATAGCATGAAAGGACAATTCCATAGGAGGTCAGCATCAATGGCAAAAGATGAAGCTTCCTACATTCACAGCCCTTCAGTTACCTGTCTTTAGAGATACACATCGCACTGACTTGAAAACACATGAAGACCACTTAGATCCAAATTTCCTTTTGTTTTCCTGCAGATGCAGGCACAGGATTCTCCTAGATTTCCTGCTGTTCTTTCCAATCAAGGTTGTTCATTAAAAAGATGACAACAAATGAAGCTGAATTCATGGAAATAACTTTTAATGTTGAAAACTTATTTCTACTAAATTCCGCTTCATGATATTTATTGCGGTTCTGAGATAGCATTCAAAACTCAAGGGTCCTCTTTCCAGCTTTGTTTTTTTAATATTACTGTAAAATCTGATTGAGAAAGAAAAATGACTATTCATTTGTTGAGAGAAATGAAAAATATCATTCATATCCTTTCCACCAAATTTCCTTCCTACCAACCTTCACAATGAGGATTTCTCCCTCTCCAGTGCCTGAGAAATGCAAAACCTAACATATTTAAAATGGCTCAAGAGCTTGGAGTTTTTTGTGGGAAAAAATATATCCTAAATGCTAAGCAATTCTGACGTAAGGCCATAAAAATCCTTGTCAGCCAGTATCTAGCCCTTGAGCTGTGCTCCTGCCGGCATCTGCTCCATCCACACTAGAGGGCTCTGCCTACCCGGCGATTGTGGGGACTAGGCCCAAGACCTTGAGCAGCATGGCTATGCTCGGGATGCTTCCTCCACAACCTGGTGCCTATCAGGGACCCACCATAAGACCTCCAACTTGCCAACCTGCTGCAGAAGTGCCAGAGTGCTTGGGGACCAAGTGCTCAATATAGAAGCGAGATGTTACAGCAAAAGATTTTATTGTATTTTGGAAAAGGCAGAACTTAACAACAATGAAATGTTTCATGGGAAAGAAAACAAGGCTTCTCTCCCAAATTACTGCAGCTTTGAAGTAACAACTTTCACTTTGTGATTGTTGGAACACTCCCGCTTCTTGCAGTAAAGGGATCCTTAATGTGCCAACTGCTAAGACCGAGGCTCTTGGCCCTTTCCAAAGGAACATGCTTGTGATGAGGCTGGCAGATAAACCCCACCCTATGTTGAGGCCAGCAGCACTGCTACCATCGTTTCTCTTGTCTGAGTTACCTTGTCCGTTTTGCAAATGCATGGTACCAAGGCCAGAAAAGATCATTTAAAATCATCCCATCACTTAAAAGAACAAGGTCCAAGGAATTTTATCCAGCACCTTTCTGCGTTTGCTTCCTCCGCCTTCATCTCCAAGTCCTTTTCCTTTTCTTTGTAATGATTGCTTTTGTTTCCTGCTGATTCTTTCTACTGTGGCTTTCCAGTTCTCCAGTAAGCCGACAGCTCCACTGGTGGTTATACTGGCTGGGTCATGTAGGTACAGGCAAATTCCCCAACTGCCTCAGGAATGGAAAAGAGTCCCATGGGCCATTCCATTGCTGCCTGAATTTCTGGCAAGTTGCTACTAGAACAGCAGCAAGAGCAGGGAAGGATGAAAAGTGGCCTTCAAGGAACCACTCATGCCATCAAAATGCTGCAGACTGCTTTACATTTACTGGTCTATTTGGTACAACTTCTTCCTGATACCCTGTGAGTGGCTTGGTCCACCTTACCTGGTATTAGCTGCTCAACAGAGGTCCAGGCCTACCTGAAAAAAAGTCTCCCAAGAAGATTTTGGAACATCCTGTTGCTGAAGAACTATGTGACAGTAGTTTCTTTCCTTTACTCTGGGAAAGAAAGCAGCACCTCTGTCCCAGCTGCCCTAGGAGTAGTAGGAAAAGCTGGGTCCAAACTTCCCATCTTCTCTTTAGGCACTTTGGTAAATCCCATAACGTATAGACATTAAAAAGGACAGAAAAAAGCCCAGATACACAGACTCTACAGCCACTGTGGTCTTCCTTCCACTTCCCTCAAGAAGAGAAGCACAAATCAACTCTAAACAAGTATAAAAATCCCCCTTCTTATTACTGAACACAAGGTAAAGGTCTTTCAACCGTTTATTTTTCTTCCAGAAGACTTTAAAATAGCTTTAGAAATCACTGGGAGAAGAGCCACATGGATGTACCCTAGGTCTCACTTCTGATGACAGTCATAGATAATAACAAGGAGATAGATCTGTTCCAACAGGCATCCATGTTGTGTTGTTCTCTGGCTAGGCCTGAAACATAGAATATTACAGATACCCAGTCAGGAGAAAGAAAAGACACGGGTTTTAATGTCACAAATTTTCTTCTTCTTCATATGGAACATAAAGTTTGACAAATGCAATTAGCTCTGAGGGTAGGGATTTTTCAGTACAGATTCATATCCTGGCATCGGGCAGTTTGTTTCTCCTGCAGTGCTTTTTGGAGATGCAAGGACAGTAATGGAGTTCTTTCAGCTAAGTACAGCTAGGAACCCTGGATGATCATGTGGCTGTGACTAAGTCCACTCAAGCTGAACCCCATGAGAGAGAGCTTATGCCAATTTCAGTTTGGGCTACAGCAAGCACTTCTCGACAGCTGCTTTTCTATCAGTGGGTATTACAGAAGACAAGCCAGATGGATCTCATGGGCCTGTGCCCTGCAACTTGTGGAGGGACACAACGTACACACACAAATGCTCGTTGGTGTGGCTTTTGGCATGTGAGGATCTTTCATGTAGTTGCTCAAGGGCTGGTTATTTGTAGCAGATGTTGTGTAGCAGCAGGAAGTTGGACTGGTGGCCCACTTTCAATGCATCCAAACACATTTTTAGGTATGCATTTTTGAATTTCTAACAAACCAATGCCCTTATTTTTAAATGCATATAATCTGATATATTGTACTACTGCTATTAATATGCGACCATCTTTTCATGGGAAGCACATCAAAGAGACCATCATCCTAGATCAGTTCTGTACAAACCCAAACAAATTATTGTCCAGCTTAGTTCATGTTCATTTTGAGAGTGACCAAAGCCTGGGTGTGTTTGTAACATCCAATCTATAGTCCAAGGACTTCAGTTGTAAAGTTTAGGGATGTGCAGTTGGCAACAGAGGAGCACGAGAGATTGGTTTCTTACAGAGGGAAGCTGCCTGTAAGGTTATTACCCATTCAGCTCTCAACATAAAAGTGAAAATACTCACGGCAATTTAATCAGATTTCAACTATGGCTGAAAATGGGATGTCTGTGTGTGACTTGAGCATCTGCTCTCTTTGGCTTTAACTGCTACGATGTAAAAAAAAGTAGAGACTGATCAATGTGAGCAAGAATAGGATCAGAGCCATTTTCAGGTGAAGCAAGCATACATTTGGGCTGTTAATCATTTATGAGAGAAACAGAGTCCATGAAATTCATCCAGTTCATAACACTGCTGAGGCACATGCATTTTCCTTTCTTTTATTCAATTGTAAATCCTTCTGAACCATTTACTGTGTCCTGTAGAAACGCACACTAGAAGATGCATCTAGCATCAAATATCTCTTTTGAGAGGGGTAAGGTTAAAATTCAACCTGTCTGCCACTGACAATCATAATCTGCTACAAGAACTAAATGGCCGTCATGGGGCAGCCTTCCTCAGAACCTCTCAAATCTTTTGTATTCAGGAGGAATAATAAGGATTGCATGTGGCTGGTAAAGGAATTCTGCCAGTTCCAGTTCACTGCTGCAGAAGCGCTGGGGTAGAAGATGGCCCATACTTCACATGCAGGAACTGATTCTGCTTTGTGGATTTCCTGGTGTTCAGCGGGCCATGCCAGGGTTTGAGATATTACAGTACCTGCATATTGCAGCTTTTGTTTCAAAGAAGCCTAATAGTTATTTATTTTAATCCAGTATTTATTTCTTTTTATCCACCTGCAGGCATGTTTCAAAATAATAATAATTTGATTTTTAAGAATACAGGGGCTGGACCACCACCCCCGGGACATGTGGCCACCAACTTAGCAATTCTTCCTTTTAGCTAGAGGCACATGTGTCACTCTCTGAGTAAAACATAGTGTCTTTCCAAACTAGATGTACATCTCTCATGCTTCACTCATCGCATCTTGAAGTAAGTCTTGCTTTCCCACTCAGCTCATTTCCTCTCCCAAGCTTCCCTTTCCTTAGCACTTCTTAGCAAACTGATTAATAGGACAGAGCTTCAGCCTGCAGCCTATCCTGGCAGCAACAGCACTTGTTAGAATGAAGAAAGGCAGGGAAAGGGCTAGGGTTAGAAGTGAAACCCTGATTTGGAAAACTTTCAGGTTCATCAATCAGTTCAGCTTCTGATTTTTCTCATCACAAGGGAAAGGCATTGACACAGTCATAAACAAAGTGGGCTAAGTTTATCGTGACAGCTGTATGAACAAGGGGAATAGCACATCTGAGTAAGCCTGAAATGTTATGTGTGTATTGGTAAAGACAATGTTTAGAATTGGAATCAACAGCTTAGCAGTCAAGCTCCGTTGCGTAAGGGCAATTCAGAATACTGAAAAAACTCTCCATGTTTACCTTGGAATCCACATTTACTGTTTTCCTATGACTTTTGTTCTTGAAGAGTAGTCCACAGGCGTTTTCTGCAATCACCTGGTAATTTGGTCTGGAATTTGAGGTGCTGACATTTCTGTTCCAGTTGTAAAAGCTGTGAAAATGTGAAACTGAAATGCTTTACTTCCAATAGATGTCATTCTTTCAGCTTAGAGGGCAGATTCCAGCTTCCTGATTAATGCTGAGTGGTTCCCAATTCCACAACAGCACCTCTGAAAGCCATATAGTTTCACTGAGGTACAGAAGTCTACTAAATATTAGAAAATCTGGCTAAATGTGGTCCTACATAGCTCATGTCTGTCAAACCAAAACCAAGGCCCCAAGCCATCTCCCCATCCATTCAGTACTTAACACAGAGCCCAGGTTAAAACTAGGGGTAAGTGGTAGTGCTTGAGAACTACTTACTCCTGTGAAGGAAACAGCTCTGAAGACCACCTGGAAGTGCTTCCTGGACCACCACAGATCTGCAAACCAGATGTGGGAATAAACAGTTTTCCCCTAGGATCTCACTGGAACTCTCTTACTGCCTTACTGTTTTCCTTTCTCTTATTTTTAATACAGTTCTGGTAGTAAGGAGCTTGTGGATGACTCCTCATGGGCCAGATACAGCAGGAGGGGCTGAATTCCTGAAGGAAAATCCCAGCTCTCTGGGGAGCTGTAGCCATCAGCCTGTCATCCATTCTGGAGCAAACCTTTGGATTGGGCTGAATGTGTTTGCTGGTTTCCAGTGTCCAGTGCTAAACAAATTTCAGAAGGAATCAGCCATCTGGCTGAAATACAGAACAGCCGCAAGGAGTGTTTCAGTGGTTTATCATAGACTCATAGGATGGTTAGGGTTGGAAAGGACTTTTAGATCATCTCAGTCTTTCTCCCAGATCAGAGGTGCTGGAATTCCCTGAGCCTTCTCACACTTCTGGTTTTTGATTTCCCAAAACTTTTATCACCTGACCTCATTCCTTCTGGGCTTTGTACTTGTCACAAAACCAACTAAACAGGCTGTCATTTGAATGCTCATTGCTAGTATTTGTTCAGAAACCTTTTCAGCTCAGATGTACCTATAAATTGCACAATGCCATATGAAGACAGGCTGAGAAAACTGGCTCTTCAGCCTTGAGAAGAGAAGCTACATGGAGATCTCAGAGCAGCCTTCCAGCATCTGAAGAGGCCTACAAGGATGCCAGAGAGGGACTCTTCATCAGGGGCTGTAGCAAGAGGACAAGGGGTGATGGCTTCAAACTGAAACAGGGGATGTTTGGGTTAGATATAAGGAAGAAGTTCTTTACTGTGAGGGTGGTGAGGCACTGGAACAGGTTGCTCAGAGAAGTGGTAAATGCTCCATCCCTGGCAGTGTTTAAGGCCAGGTTGGACAGAGCCTTTGGCTTCTTCCTTAAGGTGCTTTCCAACCCAAACCATTCTGTGATTCTATGATTCTCTGTGTTTTAAAGTGCCTTGACTTCTTCCTCACTTTGAAAGAATAACAAAAAAACAGGCCTCACCATTACATACTCTAAACCTCCTGAATCACTCTGGTAGGAATGGAGCAACATGTAACGACTTGGAGAGCAATTTTCAACATGCTTACAAAATTCATCTTGTCATCACTGAAGTCAGTGGATGACTTGCCACTGAAGTCTACAGCCTTCGATTACAGCCACCTACTGTACAATGCTGTGTTCATCACAAAGTGACACCTTCAAGCAAGTTGGCACAAGTAGAAGCTTCACTCTTCCTAGTACTTACATGTCTGTGGGCAGTAAGTGAAAGGTGAGTGGACACCATGCATTTGGCCTAGTATAAATAAGTGCTTTGCTTTGATATGCTCATTGGTCACATTAATTTGTTTTCTACATAATTATTTTATGCTTCTGAGTACCTACCTTAAGGGTAACCAGAACATTTTTTCGTTCACTGTTTAAATCTAAGAAGATGTGAAACTTATATGCAAATTAAATACACAGATTCTTTTAGTTCTCTACTCAGTGGTCTTGTTTCATCCATACAGCTTTTCCCTGGCCCACAGGACACAACTCGCACAGAGATTTTTCCTCCTGGAAAACCACTACCAGTTTAGGAAGAAATTACTCAACTTTATCTTGGGAGGGGGACTGAGTCTCTTTACAAAGACTTCCCCACATTCATTAAACACCTAAAGGTAGAAATAGTCAATTAACTGTCAGATAATAACTTTCTGCATTTTGCCAAGTTTCCAAACCCACTTCTACCATATGGCCCCATTTAAGCCAACGAAGATGAAGGCCAGCCTTTCTGCTGGGAAATCAGTGTCTAGAGCAGCTTTGCTATGGACTCTTTCACTCCATGACAAACTAGATTCCATCATGTGCAAGACACAATCTCCAAGTCCACCAGCAAAACAAAGTGAGTCTCTTTGAACCCTGTACTGAGGGCTAAGAGACTCCTCTCCTGCACTCTCCAGCTGCCTATCCCATATATAAGCTCCAAGCTTCTTAGCATTACCATGTTCTGTAAAACAAAGACCAGCAGACAGTGGATACTTTGAGGAAGCCTAGATGTCTGGCCATGGAAGGGATTTTCCCCTGCATACCTTTGTTCATATTCATCACTGAAAACTGATGATCTAAGGAGATTTAAGAAGCTCACCTTCAGCTGGTAGGATGAGAAGGGCTTGACAGCTAGACCCCAGTGTTACTGGAAGGACAAAGAAATATATGCTGGCAGGAAATAATTTTAATACTGCCTAAACAAGCAAGAGGTCAGAAGTGACTCAGAGGAGCCCTGTGGAGAAGGACTTGGGGGTGTTGGTGGATGAAGAAATGAACGTGAGCCTGCAGTGTGTGCTTGCAGCCCAGAAAACCAACCTGGGCTGCATCAAAAGGAGTGTGACCAGCAGGTTGAGGGAGGTGATCCTGCCCCTCTACTCTGCTCTCGTGAGAC
>JANRGW010032652.1:0-64977 GCA_024733675.1 Psilopsiagon aymara
CACGGAAATCGATGGAAGCGCCTCCAGCAATTTTTCCAAGAGCTGAATCAGGCCCTAATTGCATTTGGGCCTGGGAAGTGAATGGCGCTTCTGACAACTCTGCTTTGTAGCTTCAAGTCATTTTCTGTATCTGCTCTAAACTAGCTTCAACTGTCTTCTGACAAAGACAGCATTTCCCCACTGGCTTCTTGACCTGAAATGGGTTGAATTTCAACACTGGGAGCTATTTGAGTTCAGATCTTCTATGTGTTGCTTGCACTTACAGTAGAGATCTGAGAAACTTCTGACATGAAATCCTTTGGCTTCAAATCAGCATTTACAAACACAAAACCTTAATACCTTTCCCCCCACACCCCTCCATCATCTTCTTCTTTGCCTCAAGGTGGAATGTACATTCTTTGGGTCAGAAAAAGCTATCTGCTGTTATTAGGACGCTGTTATTAAACAAGACGGTGGAGGTGTACATCCGACTGTCAGACATTTACCCATTTTCTCTAGGATGAAGCTCTTAGTAGTCAGGGAAGCTTGTTAAAAAATACAACGGGAAGGGAGAAAAAATATTCAATTGCTTTGTAAGTAACTTTGCTTTATATCCCCTGATGTTTCTGTCAGCTTGCATGCAGCCCAACTCTGGACCTCTTCCCCACAGGAGCACCATGAGCAATGGATCGGTGCTGAGTTATGCCGGGCTAGCTCTGGCAGCCCCAAGCCTTACCACAGTGGTGGGCTCCTGAAAGTCATATATGATACCTGGAGCCAATCTGACCAAACATGCCCCTGATTTACTGACCCCTTCTTGGTCTGAATGGAGATCACTGAGGATCTGGCATCAGTTCTTGCACTGCCAGGAAGGGGCAGAAGCAGCTGTGAGGGGGAGATGCTGCCTCTCTGGGCATTTAACTCAGCCTGTGTGCGCTGGGCAGCCCCCTGCACAGATGCCAGCCCTGTCACTCTGTGCCACTAGGCAGGTATGTGGGAAAAACACAGCACTCCCACACCCAGAGCCACAGCCTCCAGCCCAGCTGAGTCAACTCAGCCCCTTAGTTTTGCTGAGAAGATAGGCAGAGTCTGATGGAGCTTATCACGTGTGTACAGGGCAGGGAGGGGCTCCTTGGCTTCAAAGAGCAGATAAGGCCATCAAAGTGATTGCTGTCTTTAAACACTGCGTACTTACTCACTAGACCTGATCATCACATGAATGCAGGCTCAAAGCCTCTTGCTGCAGTAACCACATGGATGAATTTATTGCTTGCCACTCCTGTTAGCTCACAGAGTCAGCACAGCCCTGGGAAGAAGAGAGTCATCCCTGCCTTCTGCTTATGCATCAGCAACACTTCAGTTAGAAGCTCTGCCCTGAGATGCCACTGCTGTACCTGCATGATGTAGTACACTGAGCCGAGGGAATGGGAGCTCAGGGAGGCTGCGAGCAGGGACTGCCTTCCTGCCCTGCTGTCCCTGAGAACATCACACAAATGCATCTGGGAAGTAGAGGAGCTGTGTCAGGACACACTGAGGCTCTGGGGCACCTGGGAAGGAGAGCAGCCCTCTTTAACCCCAGAGGCCTGCTCCAACAGCACAAGTGGAAAGAAAAAGCAGGCAGGCAAGATGACAAGTTCCCCACCCTGGTGAGAACAGGAGATGGGAAGGCACCACCCTCAGAGGCAGACGGCATGCCAGAGAGGAGGCAGAAGAGGATGAAAACAAAGTGAACCTTCTCAGTGACTCAGGGGCCAGAGGAGGGACAAGACAATCTTGTGCCAAAGGCTCCGTTTCACCCAGATCCACCTCACAAGGACTCAGATGGAAGGAATTTCATTGTCAGGCAGGAGGGCAAGTCAGATACAGCATCTAGCCATGGTACCTCACCCTTTCCTAGGCTTGTCCTGGGTCCTGATGCGCAGTGTGCAAATCTGGAATGCATTCACAAATAAATAAATGTCAAGTTCTCAGATGAATTGTCAGCCTTAAAGAAACAAGAGATTTAATTAAAAATCCCAAGGATTCTTTGACTCATGACCTGAATCACATCTCCAGCCTTCCTGCTCTTCACTTATCAACTTCCAGAAGCCAGCAAGATGATACTATAGTGCTTGAGAAAGTCACCCATAAGCTGGAGCAACAAGAGGCTCGAGATCTCTGAGGAGCCCCTAGGCAATACACTGAGGTGATGATATGCAGATTGCCACTCATTGCAATCACAAGATGTCATGAACCCATTCCTGTGTTCCCTACCCCAAAATTACATGTTTTGCTGCATTTCAAATATTTTGCTCCATCGGGTGACAGCACAGACCCATCTGGATCAAAATGCCTATTACTAAAAATCTCCTCATAAGGGGCTGATACATTCAGCACTTAAGTCCATTTGTTCCACATTTGTTCCTCTGTCTCTGACCTACAGGAACACGAACCCGGCACTCAGTGTTAGAAGGAAGCCAGCTCTGACCACTTAGATCACAAGCCATTCAGGGCTGGCAATATCCCATTGCTTCCTGGTTTCAAAGCTGAGGGCTGCAGGCAGGACTCCATTTGACAGGGCAGGTTGGGCTGCCCTTGCCTCATCCTGGGACCCAGGCAGCTCCATCCCGGCACCAGGACCCAGTGAGCAGCTCCTCTGCCTCCAAGCAGTACCCATATTGTTGGTGTGCTCCAACAAGGACAGAAGATGCCCCAGAATCCCACCCCTGACCACCAGCAATGGAAGATAACAAACCCTGCAGAAGACACCTAGTCCATGGGCACTGAGAACATTCTTGACAGTGATACTCTGTGAGAAAGCTTCATCCACGGTTTCCATGGGCTTTGGCTGAGGTCTGTTTTAAAATCCTTCCTTTTCCAGGACAATCTAATTCTGGACCCATTTTGGCTCGTCACATTTGTTTCGCCAGCAGCGAACATCCAACAATTTCAGTAGATGTGTTTCAGCAAAGCTTATCACAATGCTAACTAGACTACAGACATCAGGCTACTGAGACTCTGGCATAGGGTGCCCAGAGAAGCTGTGGCTGCTCCATCCCTGGCATCATTCAAGGCCAGGTTGGCCAGGGCTTGGAGCAACCTGCTCTAGTGGAAGGTGTCCCTGCCCATGGCAGGGGGATGGAACTGGATTATCTTAAGGTCCCTTCCAACCCAAACCATTCTGCGAGTCCAGCAGTGGTCATGGGCACGTAACAGCAGTCCAGTGCCAGGAAATCTACCTGCTGCAAAACGCAACCTAAACACCACATCTTGAACACCTGCACTGCCTACTCATGACTATGTTTAACAAAACCTCCCCATGTTCTATTTCAGTAAAGCAACGTGGTCTGTATTTAGGCTCATGTGAGCAGTTTAGCACCTCTCTTACACTGCCTTCTCCCAAGAGATTAGAACTTGGCCACAACAATCTTACTCTGGAGCAGCATTTAGCAGACACTGTCTTGGCTCAAACGCAAGCACCTTTTGGTAGCAAACTGAAAAACTCTCCATTCACCCACTGAGGTGGCCAGCCTGTGATACCAGTGTAACCGTGTTCCCAGAGGGGTTATGTGCCTTCTCATCTGCTCTACCAGACACAGATCCATGCAAGAACGATGGCCACATTTAAGGTTCACTGAAGGGCAGTGGGAATTTTCCCATCACCTTCCAGGGCCCTACAGCTCCCTCCTGCCCAATTTTCATTTGCTTGCTTTCTTTTGCTAAGCCTGATTTTACCCAAATTAAGCCTAAACTTAGCAGGCCAGCTCTGCTCAGTGCAGCGCATGAGCTTTAGTCCCATCAACAGCATCCCTTCTGTTCATTATTCATGGCTCCACTACAGCAATCTCCCTCCACTCAGGGAATGCATCATTAACAGTGGAATATGGATGTCCTTGCAGTTTCCAGACTCTCACTGTTGAGAGAGCAGAACCCATAAAAGGACTCGGTGGGGCTATTTCCTGCTTAGAAAATAGAGAAAATCAAAATTCAGCCATTTAGTCCACTTTAGACCTAGTGAAGACTGAAGGTCAGGCTCTAACCTCAGCTGCTCTACTGCTTGTCTACAACACATGCTAAAAAGTTAATGGAATCACTTCAGACGTTCCCCAGCATGGCTGAGATCAGACACTGGCCCACAGTGTCTGGGGCTGGAGATATTCTGAGCCAGACTCTTCACCCTCAGCCTTGGGAACGTTTTCATAATGGAACACGATGTTTGCTAAAACTAGTCCAAAGGTGGCTTCTCTTTCTGTAAATATGTCAAGAGCGAATTGGCAAGGCAACTTCTCCATCCCTGGAATGCACAGGAAATAGCTGGGACTATACTTATCCATAAAACAAATAGCTTAATTCCCACCACCAAAATGGTCTCTGACATGTCCCGCTCACAGTAGCGTTGATAAAGGGCCATAATACACCGTATGTCCCGTAAATGGCTTTTAAATCTCAGCTCAAGCATTTCATTAGGAGCTCATTAAGAGATGACTGTTCCCTCGGAGTGGCTGTGGTCACACAGCAGAACAGGAGGTAATTTGGAACCACTTCCCCACTCTTGTATAAATGTGTAATGCAGCAGTCAATGTAAACCTTCGCTTCGGCTGCCAATGTTGCCATACAAATCAGCACACTAGACTTGGCAGGAGTTCAGCCCAATCTGGCACAAGCTCTAAGCCAGTTCGTTTCACAGTTGTTAAGAAAAACAAATCTGTATCATGAACGTGCTTCAGAGCACTCACATTTCTGTTTGGATTTTGGAAAAAATAAAAGGGGGGAGAGGCAGATTCTCCTCTGATTTACTTTGCTGCAGAACCCAGAGTAACACTACTGGCTGTGATTCTTCCAGGGTTATGCTGGTCTGCATCCGACCCCAACGCGGCTCTCCATCTGTCTGAAGGGATGATTCAATTAGGCAAGAAAAGGGTTTTTTTGCCATGTCATCAGCATCAAAATCTTATTCATACAAATAAAACGTTTTAGGCAGGGTCACTGATTTTGCTAAATTCAGTATCAGAACTTTTTAACAATCTTGCTTTAAAAGTTCATCAGCTGCTGGCAACGCTCCGCTTGGGATTAAGGGAAGACAAGCAAGAACGAACATGATCTGGATTAACTCTGCGATAATTTTCTACTTTAGATCCAAGGACCACGGTTACTTTTTGATTTGCGGGGGTTTATTTTTTATTTCTTTGTTTTTAATATTAATCACTATGTGT
Source organism: Psilopsiagon aymara (assembly GCA_024733675.1). Lineage (NCBI taxonomy): Eukaryota > Metazoa > Chordata > Aves > Psittaciformes > Psittacidae > Psilopsiagon > Psilopsiagon aymara. The sequence goes on from JANRGW010032652.1 coordinate 5,172, forward strand.
GAAAAGCCGTCACTGTCTTAAAACTTGGGTTATGTTTTATAAGGAGAGAGACACTGGAAAGTCACTGGTTATATTTTGCAATGTCAGATAAAAGAAAAGAAGTTAAGCAGCTGACAGTACAAAGTAGTTTCGTTCTGTAAGGGATTTTAAGACAAATCAAGCCTGGATCAAAGCTCTGTTCAGTACTGTGGCATGTCTAGAGTCGGCAATTTACCATTCTTCCATTAAAGTGGGCTAACTTCAATTGCCAATAAGTAGGTTTAATTTTATTTAGAGTCTGATTCATTTCAGTAGTGAGGATTAGATGCTATTTGAATCACGTATATTTCATTGAATATAATACTAAAGGCCTAATACTACACTTTTACACAAGCCAGCAAGTGACAGCACTACACAGCACAGGGAACTGAGCAGAGAACAGCTACAGCCTCACAATAACATCCAGCAACACGCACCTCCTAAAAATATCTAATTATGTGTTTCCTACTAACTGCGCTAACATTTAGGAAATGGATGTTCTGTACTTTAGATGCTTTCAAATAATACACTGGCTGCAAACTGTGCCACTCCAGATGCAAGAACTGAGCATCCTTTGCAGGGATCGAGGCAGAGGGTTTGCCAATCCAGCATGCTGCAGCACTCTGCAGGACCCACAGCAAATCCTTATCCAGCTTCATGGTAGGGCACAGACATACCCCTACTTTAAGAGTGAAGTAAAACACAACAAAGAAGCAGAAACTCTGAGGAAGAAGATGACAGTGTGGGAAAGCATTGAGGGTGCCAGCCCAGCCACATTAAAGCCATTTGCAAGGCAGTCAGAAACTCTGAGAAACACCAAACACAGAAGCTCATCCACTACAAACTCAAGTCACTGCAGCTTTCAGGAAGAAGAGCACACGTTGGGGAGGGAACAAGAGCTCGGCTAAAACACAAGGGGCTTAAGAAAAAGGTATTTTAAGCATTTGTTCTGTAACAAAGCGTAGCATGACTAGAAATCACACGTTGTCAGTACAATAACAAGAAAGTCACGAGATGCAATACCAGACAGTGTGGGGCTTGTGCGGAACCCCTCAGCAGCAGTTGTCACAGAACATCCCTCCAATACTCAATAATTTGGACAAATACCATCTCCTTGAAATGAAGCTATGCTGCAAGCATAACACAGCAGTTGCCTAAAATAGGGTTTTCTGCACAGCACTTACAGGAAAAGAAGGAATGTGACAGGCCAGTGTGGGGCTACTGGGCAGGAAGGGACCAGAGACCTCTTCTCTGCTGTCACTCACCCTCTGCATTACCTTGTCTCCTTTTTAGCTCTATCAAGCTCCATCTAACTAATTGTTAAGACATTTCTGCCATCTCCCCTTTTGCTGAAGGTGGCTCCAGAACCTCTCTGTTCTGTACTTGGAGAATGTCCTCTAGTTTCCAGCTTAAACTCATCCATGGCTAGTTTATAAATACTTGTGTTCTGGCCAGAACTGGGGTTCCAACCGATTCAAACCCATTGAAATTAATGAGGTTTTTTTCCCCACTGACTTCAACGAGCCTTGAATTAAGGCCCTGTGTGTGGACAAAAAGGTTGAGGGCAGTTTTTGTAAAAGGAGAGTTTTATCCTGTTGATCTTGGCCTCCCTCCTCAGCCTGCTGTGAACTGTCTGCCTGATTTTAATGCTGTATTCTCATCCTGCGCTAGTGCAAAACTCCTATTGAAATCCAGGATGGGCTTGCCAAGTTGTTATTAATTACTGTGGTTCTCAAGGCTCAGTCCTGCAAACTGATCTGCATGAGCTCAGAGGCTTCCCATCAAGGATCTCCTTTCAGGATCTGTTCTCTTGGGCTCCAAAACACCGAAGGGACTGATCCAGTCTCGCTCAGCTCTGCCTGCTGCCCTGGTGCCACTGCAACCCAAAGGAGCACGCAAGCCCAGTGGTGCTGTTTTCCTTGGAAGGCTGGGGGCCAGCAGGGAAATGGTCCTGTACAGGCAGCCTTGCCTTGAAACAGAGCTTCCTGCGCCAAAATAACCAGCCTTTTTGCTCGTCAGCTGAAGCACATTTGCTGTGCTGGAGGAGGGCACGGATGAGCTCTGCTGCTGAGGATGAAGAAGAGGCTGAGGGGGGAAGCAAATGCTGTGCGATTTTACTTCTGTGGCTAGAGCACAGAGTATTTCTTATCCTAAGAAATGGTGAGATGTCACCCAGGATTCACGTGAGCTCAGAAGCGTATCGATACATGGGAAATTCATTGTATTTCCAGCACTGGGAAATCCTTCTTTTATTACAAAATGGGATGTGAATTTCTTTACCCTGCCTTCATTACTGAACCTAGTGTGCAGTGGTGCCAGGACACATTAAAAGCAAGTTTTGGATGCATTTGTGCTGTTCATTTTAGCTGAATGGTGAAAAAAGCTGGAAAAAGCTGCTTTGCAGTGGAAACAGAAGAATCTTAACTACTTATTTAAAAGTTATAAGCTCTTCAATTAGACCACAGGCATTTTATAAGGCAAGCAGGTCAGGCTGTACTTTACTCCCTGAACCTGAAATGTTAAGATAGTCATGCTAGGTATTTGCACAGAGTTACGGAGGATGAGTTTAGATCTCACTAATCTAGCCAGTCAGATGCCTGTAAAAATAAGTAAGAACCTAAAAAAGAATGACATCAGCCATAACTGCTTATTCTGCTCCGGATTTGGCAGGTAAAAATCAGCAAGAAACCAACTGCATTATTCTGCCTGGGCTCTGCGCCTATTTCCCATCATGTAGGGAGCCAGGCCAAATCCTTGACACAATAGCAATTTTTGCTCAATGCCAACTATTCCCAGTCTGGCAGTGTGAATGCAGAGCCGTCTCCTGAGGTCACAGAACTGTAATGGCATCCAAACTGCAACAAACATCCCTGCTGCAGGAGGTGAAACGCCTGTTGCATGTGAGACCATCTGCACCACGTCACCGATTCAGACACGAGCTGTCAGAAGACAAGTTACAGTGACAACAGACAAGGGCACCCTTAATGGAGTCACAGCTCATGCCAAGCCATGTGTAACACATGGAGCTGTGGTCTCCAGAGAGCCTGCAAAACAACTGGGACAGGAAACTGCTAAACACTCCAATATCAGGTATCTGTGTGAGCTATGACACAGCAACTGTCACTCATGTTAAGTGACAAGTGACTTCTATTTAGATGTGCTCCACTCAGTCAGTGCCATGATAACAGAAGCACTTTACTGCACTACATCCTTCCATGGGGACAGGGACACCTGACAATGGCACAGTAAAGAGTTCAGCAGCTAGACTGGTGTTCACTGCAAGCACAGAGAGCTTTTCCTCCCCTTTATGGTTCATCACATCATCTACATTGAACAGGGGATACAATGACACTGAGATGGACAAGCTCATAAAATATATTGATGTATTTAACTGCCACTAATCGGCATGCCCTGCAGGTGTAAAGGGAGACCCCTGCCTTCATGCCAGAGTCACAGCAATAGAGATGAACCTGCTCAGCTGGGAAGATGCCAAGCCCTTTGGAAGTAACGCAAACTAAAGTGCCCTTCAAGTTTGTTGTGGCACGGGTTATGGTGTCCTCAGAGGAATGCGAATGTGCTGCAGCATTCAAAGGCAAAACACAGCACTGCTGAGCACCTCTGTCCACAGCGCATGCAGGCACACACCGGTAGTAGTAACTACAGGGATTGTGCAAGGTCAGGCCTCTGCTACCTCCTGCTCAGGGCCACGGTGCCTCCTCCCTCCCGGCAGCTCATCCCTGACTGACAGCTATGGGGTTAAGAGGCTCTGTTGCACGGAGGCAGGCAAGCCACAGCAGGACAGGGCAGCTGCTACTTTGGGGAGTGTTGCCATCGATTCTTCTATTCTGACATCACTGGTGCTCACTTCCTGTGCGTATTTTAAGCACCATTTTAAGAGGCAGGGTCTCTGAAATGCTGCTTTGGACAATGCTCTTCTCAACCACCAGTTCCAAGCGCTCTGGCTGTTTTCAGCAAACCTGCTCACATGAATCCTACTGCAACACCTGTATTCCTTCCCCTATCTGACTCCACAGTTGCCTCTCACTGTCCTTGCGCCCTCCACTCTAAACCAACAAGGTAATGCCAGAGCTAGCATGTGCTAGGCCATCACAATTAAACATAACTAACAACAGGCTGCATAGCCAGTGGCACAACACACTCTGATCTCTGATTCACATCCCTCTGAATGGCAGCATCTGTACAGCCTGGACAGAGGGGAAATCTGGTTGTTCTCCACATATCCTGGCCCTCACAGCAGCAGTTTGGATGGTATCTGAAATCCCATGGCCTAGCACCAAGCTAGCAGGAGAAGAAATATCCCCATTTCTCTCTCCTACGAAGGGATGCAATTTGTATTCTCCTGCAATAAGAAGAGAAATGAGAGTTCTTAGAGCTTTACAGAAAGTGGATTGAAAGTCACTCAACTGTTCCCAAATTACTTTAAGAAAACCCCACAGCAGCAGCTCCAGCGAGGAGCCTCTACAGACATCAGCATCAGCAGAGAGCTTCTGCTGCCTGGTGGGGGGAAGAGCATGTGCCACCCAGCCACAGAGACTCCTTGTCAGACAGCTCCATCTCACACATTGGCAGCGTGACTGCTCCTCAGCTCTGTGAACAGGTTACCAGCACCAGAACAAATGCTAAACGCATGGTATGACCCCACAGTACCCGTAATGTCATTCAGGGTAGCCTCACCCACAAGCATAGAGGCGTAGGAGCCTGCACACAGGGGAACAGTGAGCAGCAGCGAGAGTATTACACTTCATGGCAAAACCATCTCTCACTAATCGAGGGGAGGGCTCCAGCATGCCAACTAGCCCACTGAGCACAGATGCCAGCCCGAACAGGCATGCATGAGGCTATAGCCCACACTGAGAGACCATAACCTGCTTGTACGGCAGAAGAGAATATCTGGGCTGTTTCCATCTCTTGCCTCCAGGATGCAGTACCTTCAGATACCCCTCAGGAGGAAGCTCCTGTCCTCTGCTCTTCCTGCTCAGCTGAGTTAGATGGGAAAGGATTCCCAACACCAAATAAGCCTTGGGCAGACAGCCAGGTTTCCAAGCCCCTTGCCGAAGGGGAGACTGTGCTTTCTGCTTTTCTAAGTGCTCTGTGATCTTGCACTTGCAAGGCTTCTGGAGGCTTTTTCCTCCCACTGCACATTAGCAATTCATGGAGCAGTTTCTACAGTTCTGAAAGGGAACAGGCAGACAAGCCTTTAACATTGGAGAGATGGAGTGGAGGAACTGCAGAAACTTCCCCAAGAGACCAGCATTAAGCCCAGAGCAATAGGGTCAATAGCCCACTCCGCTCCCCAAAGCTGGCACAGCCACAGGGAGTGAAGCTGGTCACAGGTAAAAGCCAGCATCTCCCAAGGATGAGCTGTGCATTTCCCAAAGCTCCCCAGACCTCAGGTAAGTCACTTCTCTTTCCCAGCTCCCCTCTCTGTGATAAAACTTCACAGGAGGCTCAATTCATTCAAATACAACAGCAAAGGTTCTCTGTAAATATGCAAATCCACAAATAGACCAGGATTTGTAGGAGAGGAGAAACCAGGGGTGAGGCTGAGAACACCCTGAATTTGAAGGCTCCCCCAGTAACCCTGCAGTTTCCTGGGAATGGGCTGTTCTGATACACACACTGCTCTTGTAATGTGGATGTTGTTCGACAGTCTGACGCTCTGATTTCTAAATTTACTGGACACAAACCCATCTGTATTCATGAAAACCTGCAAGCCCCCAAGCCCTCGCACATCCAAACAGAAGCCATTTCAAACACTGTGCTGTATTTAGAAGGCTGCTTTGAAAATCTGGCTCTCAGAATCACCTTTGGTTGCTAAATAAACTTGCCTGGAGATTAACCACAGCCCACAGAAAATAGTTACCAAACAGTTTTATGACTCTGAGCAGAAATGGTGCTGGTGAAGAAGCACGCTCGGGTTGTTTCACTGAAGTCAAAACGTAAAGAAAATACACTATAAGCTCTGTAAGCAGATTCTTCATGGCAAATAAATAGGCAGGGATGCAGGGAATGCTAAGTGATCATTTTTAGAACCTTTATTTTTGGCAGGATAAACACTTTCAGACCCCAAAGCAACTTCTCTGTGTGTACAGAATCTCCAACTGTGAAAAGAAAACAAATAGCAGTGTTTCATTTGTTGTAATCAGGATTTTTTTTCATGACTGTTTAGAATAAAGCTGGGTCACATTTGGAGTGCCTTGGAAATTCATTGTTTAGGCATTAGTCTCCAGCGGTAAACATCCTACAATATGTGTATAATACAGCAACTATTTTTGTACTTCAAAGTCTTTCCTCGTAATTTGGGAAAGTGCGGGATACAAACAACCTCTTCTTTGCCCACTGAGGGAACGGTGCCTGTATTGCTTGTCTTTACCAAGCAGAGATTTCCTTGTTGTCCCACTCTGGGCTCCATCTACTTGTGTAGAAATAAGATACAAACACCAGACAGCAAAGAGCACCTGAGAAACAGAACTCTTGAGAAACAGGAGTACCCCGGGGAGACTGTACAGAGCAGGAGCCCCATTATTCCCCAACTCCTCTGGGCACAGAGGTTCCTTTAATACAGGAACCCACTGTTGACTCTTCAGGAACGAATATCCTACAGATGAGGAACTGTGGGACAAGGACAGACGCCCAGCTGGTACAAAAGATCACAGCTCCATGGCCAGTGCCTGTCTGCTGTCCCAGCTCCTGGTCTCTCCCTTGTCGGAGGAAGTGACTTTCATCACTTCAGATACAGGAACAGAAAGTGGAGGAGCAGAGCTGAAAAATGAATCTTCTGATTTGGAGCAACCTAGTGGAAATCCGTCTGCTTGACACTTGTGCAAACACCCACCCGAGCTGTCCCACACCGAGTGTCCAAGCAACAACCAGCCAGCATTAGTCAACGATCTGGGAAATGCCGCTTGCCAAGGTCACGTAAGTCTGTGGCAGGGATCATCTGTCTCTTCTCCTGTTTCTCAGCCACAAAACTTTTTTCCTCCCCTAACAATTACATGTGTGGGTTTCCTTAACAGTTTCTTTTTACATTCCTGTTTAAACAGCACAGGGAAAAGGAAAAGGAGACTTGATGTGGAAAATTAGTTTTGGAAATGTTGAGCTGTGTGGATTTGCCAACTTCTGTTCCTCCTGTCAGTTCACTGTAGATGCTCTCAGCTCTCACCAAAACTCTATTTTTAGGCTGTACGTCAGATTTCACAACTGAGACTGACAGGAATTTTCTAAAGGCTTTTCACTGGGAATTACATACAACGTGGATATTCTGCTTCCCTCTTTGTGCTGACGAGGCTCTACCACAGATACTCCAGGGCAAAGCTCCAAAGGGACCCAGCCGTGCAGCAAGTGTCAGGAGATTCCCAGCACAAGGGAGATGTGCAGGTCTGCTGCACCTAACGAGATACGTGGAGCCTGAGAATGCTCTGGGGATGCTCTGCAGCGAACCAAAGCACAAATGCAGAGCAGGCGGCTATTCAGGCACAAGGGCCCCTGGACCTTCGCCACTGCTTCTTCCCACTGCTCTGTGCTATCCACTGAGTGTGGCCTTTAAAAGAGAAGTGGAAGCTGCACCTTTCGTTACAGCGCAATCCCAGCAAAGCCTCTGGCAGCAGCAGCCGTCTCCACTGCACTATTTGCTGAGCACTTGCCACGCTGTTGGACATGCACATTAAGAAATTACAGCTTCTGCATGCTTATTTCCTGAAGCTAACAGGTGTCCAACGCCAGCTTCCAGCCCTGCTTCCCTTCCAAATGCAAGGAACTTGAAGCAGGTTTAACTTCTGGGGTTTTTAGAGACTCTGCGCTCCTCTGTGGCTATTTAGCTCAGGCCGCATTCATACTGACAGCACTTGCTGAGGGAATGGGGCGGCTGTGAGGACACCGCATCCACACATAAACCAATGGCTCAACCAGAAAAATACTGCTCAAAGAGACTTCCTATCACAATGTTATTGAGCGTTTTTATCCACTATCCACATGAAGAGGTGAGATTGCCTGATGATCATGCACGTTGTTCTGAACACTGCAGGGCCGCCTATCCGTAGAAGGCTTTGGACAAGTAACCCAGGTAGATTTCAGTTTGCAGACCAATGTGTCTGGATACTCCCAAGAGTTTTCTGGTGCTTCCTGAAGCTGACATGATTAATTCAGTGATTTGGAAATCTGTTGCCAAGCCAAGTCCCCAGAAGACTGCACAGCAATAGGAAGATTAAAAGCAGATGGTTCAGCAACCAAGGTTTTACAGTTAAACAGACTTAAAATTCTTGGGCTTCGTATCATCATCTTCATTCTTTCCTTCAATTCTGCGTTAGTATCTTTTGAGCACTTCCATAGGAGGTGAAGCCAAGCACTTCATGCTAACAATATGACCTCAAAAAAACCACCAAAACCTTTATGTCGGGTTTAATAGAGGTCAGAGAAATGTTGATCCTAGCTCAACCAAAGCTCTACGCAATCAGACCATCTCCGAGTCGTTAATTGCCACAAAAGGATGCTGGAATATAAAATGTGAAGAGAGAACAGTTCTGGAAGTTACCTAACAAACAGGATTTCTCTGTCCAGCCCAGGCTCTCTCCTCTCCTCTCTTCTCCCACTGCCCTGTTCAGCAGCCATATGGCTTTGACCCATACCATGCCAGCCATAGGTGAGCAACTGTTGTGCAAAGGTCCCTATTTCAGGGTCCTGTTCAGGTGAGCAGGATTCAGACCCAGCCAGTCCAGCTCCAAGCCTCAGCACACTGGGGTGATCTCCTCTTTAGATCTTTCATTCTCTGGTGAGAATTCTGAGCGCTCGCGTGAGTGGGACAGAAAATGAGGCGTGTCCAAGCAAGAATGTGCCTGGCTCAATCATTACTGACTTGCTCCAAATTCCCAATTAACATCAGAAATGAAGGGAGGATAAGTGTCTCCCATTTGCCTACTGGAAACCTTCCCTCTCTGCAGACGTGGCCATTCAAACAATCCCTCAGACTTTCCATGTAAGGCCAAGCAAACGCCAACATAAACACCAAATACAAACCAAAGACACAGAAAATCTCCACTGGGCATTTCTTCTTCTCCTGCCTCTCAGTAATCACCTTTGTAACACAGACCCAGGATCACAACTGACTTTACAGTCACCCCATGCAGAAGCTGAGTGCCAGTGCAGAGCTACCAAGGACATGACAGCCCTTTCTTCATGTGTGCACTGAACAGCCTCAGGATACTCTTTCTAGAGGTCATTTCAGTCAGCTCTCACAAAGGCACTCAGGCAGACCAAGCAACAACTATTTCTCTCCATGAATGACAAAACGAGCTTTGTTATTGTGTCCAGGGCACCCTGTGGTCCAAGGCAACCTTTCACACCACCAGCTGCCGAGGATGAGGCATGGCACAGACAGGTCTCCACCTCACAGCTCAGGCCCATGTCACTACACTCCTGCTTCAATCCACAATGCCCAACACTAAAACCTTCAGCTAGAGAACACAACTGGCCTGATTCTTCTCATCCCTGAAAACAGACCTGCAGGAGCATTTCCAACCCACCCCACATCTCCAGGTGCCATTCTGTACACTGCAGAGTCCCACTTTAGCCCCTCTAAATGGCACTTAGGCAAAAGTTAGTTGCAAGGACAAAAAACTGCACCTGCAAAAAAAAGCTGAGGAGGCCTGCTTTGAAAAACCAGCCCCCAAAATACATTTGGACACATGAATACAGCGGCCAAACCTCAACTTAAATCTTCCATATGAAGTGCAAGGAATCAAATAACCATCCAGAAAAGATGTCTGCAAAATAACTTGGCTCACAGCATTTTCATTTGGGTTAAATTAAAGTAATTGTAAATCTTCAGCGCACAGCACGAGAGCTGCATTCTGTGTAACACTGTACGTACCCCATTAAGCTTCACACTCCACTCAGGCCTACAAAAATGCTTTGAAAAGCAGAGTGAGTTGTCTTTCCTTGGGCAACCAACTGCAAAGCTGCAAGAAAGCAGAATAAGCTCTGTGGGTGAATGCTCTCCACTGCAGTTAACCAGAGCTAAAACAGGCAGGGGAACAGGAGTGGCAGAAGAAACATTCCTTGGACCGAAGTGGAGAAGCATCATTACACACTGATCTCTCAGAGCTGTGTTAAGCCTCAGCTGTGCATGAATTAGAAGCCAGAGCCAAGCTGCCTATCTCACACATCAACATGGTTTATCTAATGATCCATTCCTAATGACTTCCAACTTGTGACTTCCCGGGCATCCTGGAGGTTTAAGGGAAGAAGGTGTCCAGTCTCGAAGGCTCCTCACACACAAAGGATTGACCCTCACTGGCTGTAGCTCAGCTCTGTGGGGAGCAAGAAACTTAAGACAGCATCTGCCAGGCTGTTTGCCAACTCCCGAGGATCAAGAAAAGCAAATGAGCTAAAAAATCACCTCCATTCACAACCTGGTTAAATCACTTCTCATCACTACAGATCCCTTTTTGATAATGTGAACAGAAAGCTCAATCCACACATCGGAATAGGAATTTACAGCACAATTTGTGTAGTTACTGCAAAAACCATGCTAATTCCTGCTGCTCCTCTCCTCATTTCAGGTCATTTTGCCTCCCACATCCTATCTTGACAACCCATAAGGGTACTCACAGAATTGGCATGAGCAAAGCATAGGAAGAAGAAGGGTGTTTGCAGACTTGCCTTCACTACCTAGGCTCAAGGATTGTCCCAGCTGGCTGAAATACACACGTGATGAGGCTGTTCAGCCCTTTCCCAGATGCAACAGCACAGTTGTATCTGATCCCATGGGATGATTCCACAATGCAGATGCTACCACAAAGGCACTGTCCATGTGGTACTCATGGGCCACCAACAGATGACCTGAGCTCTGGTATTCATCCCGTACAGGAAGGTGTCACAGAGGCCAACATACACTTGCCCTGTGTGACACAGAAAGGCCCACCTCAGGGTACTCCTCCTGTGTGCTCCCACTGCACAGTGAAGTGAAACACACTGACATTCCCTGTTTCACTCCTGGGCACCAGCCTGAGTTCTCCTGGAACCCCTCCACGCCTCCTTTCCACAGCACTGCATGTTGTAGGATCTCAGCCCGAGCCATGTGGGCAGAGTTGCCATTCATGCCCTGTCTTACTGAAGCTCTCAATGACTTTGTGAGGCTTGGAATCAATCACTCCATTCCTCCAGTCCGGCTCTGAACAGACTATTAAGATTCCTGCCAAGTTGGCACCAAGTGCCAACCTTCAAGAGGGTTTAAGAATCTTTGCTAAAGGTGGCACAGAAGGGCAAAGGTTGATGATGAATTGGCACAGTTCTGCTCATTAGTTCTTGTAGAAGAAGAGTTCAGAGTAAGTTAAACCCCAACACATGAATTTATTTCCAGAGCTCTTTCTGAAATTGCTCCATCAGATTGGTGCCAATAAATCTCACATTCTAGCCATGCTTCTCTAATAGATACAGACATAAATTCTTACTCCTAGTTGGCCAGATTAATGACAAAGAAAAAGGGAAGAATAAAACAAAAGCTGCAGCTAGCATTTATCTATGTGTCCTGCAGCCTTCTTTCTCATTACTCCTGCAGCGATCATATTTAGAGGCAGCCAAGCTCTCCACATGCAGTTTTAATGGAACACCCTATTCCCCAGCATCCAACTGCAGAGTTCCACTGGGACCACAGCTGCAAATAAACCCCACTGTACACTTCCTGAGCAAATACAGCAATGATAGCGTAGATAATACCTTGTACTGCTGAAACAAGAGGAAGCCAAAGATTTCAAAGTGCTTTACAGACATTAATAATTAAAGACAATCCACATCCTTCTAAAGGTAATACTGGATCCTTGCTTTGCATATGAACAATAGAGGCATTACAAGATCAAGGGGCACAGAGGAATGAGGCAGCAGTGAAAGAGGTCCCACTCACAAGCCTGTACATCACAGCAACTGCACTTTGTGGTGCTTCCTGCAGGCACTGTAACCACTGCCGCATGCTTCTGAAGTTTGCTTTATCAATTTCTCTGGTTTATTTCCTAACTAACACTCTTGGATATTGTTATCCCATCCCTGTTACCCTCATCCTCTGACATGAACCCTATTGTTTCACATCTGCACCAGTTTCACAGTCCATATTACACTGTCCAGTATTCAGTGGTGACACTGGAAACAAAGTGCATCTGCGATTTCCACATCATTCCGGCAGGATCTGCTTTGGTGAAACATCTACAATGTTTAAGCTCTTTTCTATATGTTAGATATCAATACGAAGTTATTAAACATACCCTACTTTTACTGACTTTCCTGCCCAAGCTGTATACTTCCTGACATTGTCCAAGCCATGGCTTTAATGAAATGAGCTGTCCTAGCCAGGAGAAATCTGGGGTATCAGTCTTGTTAAGCAGGGTCTGTCCTAGCCTGGGGTTTCCCTTCAGCACAGGTTCTGTTTACTGAACAACCTTCAAAGTGTCAGACCCCAGTTTAAAAGTTCTAATTAATGCACTCCAAGTTAAAGGAGGCTCTGTCTCTCCTGATGGAGCTCTCCCTATGGAGCACAAGACCAGGGAGTTTAAAAGCAAAGACTTTTCCCTTCCATTTCCCTGCCATAACACACACCTCCTCACTCCGTAATTAATCCCAGTGAAATGAAACAAAGCAGCCTAACGGATTCACCTGTTGTGGTGCAAAGTGTAAAAAGGCAGACTGAATATACAACTTCAGAGGTGCAGTTCAGCTTTTCTAAGGTTCCTCTTTAATGAGCATCTTGTACATGAACATCACAGAGCACAGCTCAGGCCAGAGAGACAACAAAAACAAAAGGCTTCTACAATAGGCAGAGGTGAAGCGGTGCTGTGATATGTTGAATTATAAATGAGAAAAGCAATTGTAAAGACTGCCTCATGAAAAGCCAAAACCAAATACAAGGATTATTCCAGCCAGAGAACAAGCTGAAAATAGAGAACCCAGATTGCTTCTGAGCTGACCTGAAGCAAAAGGCTAAAGTCACACCTAAAGAACAACACTGGAAGAGAACCAAGCCTAGAAAAATGCCTCAGGAATACAGCAGTATTCCTGTAAGTGCAATGGTTTTCCTTGCTCCAAATCATCGACGTCATCAGGTGTAGGTATGTGAGAAGGAAGGGGACATGTTCCCTGCTGCAGCGGTCTCATTTGATGTGGGCATGGTTCCACCTTCGGGCACAAGTGCTGGCTACGTACAGCTAATACATCCTCTGCAGCCCTGTTCACTTCTGTGATGCAGAAGCTGTCACTGGTAACCTTTAAAACTGGATACTTAAAAGGGCTACCAGAGGGCTGTAAGGATGCGGTCAGAATAGCTTCATGGAAGAATGACCATCGCAGCCACTCAGGCTCTTCTCGGAGTGTAAATAGGTGTAAATCATAGCACCACTACAGCTCTGAGCCAGCTGCTGGCCAGCTTCTCAAGTTCATGAAGCTTGAGACAGGGAGATACTGAAAGACAGACTTTTTGCCACCAGAAACCAAGAAAAACTTCTTCTTTAGCGTTATACCAGCTCTATGCTGAGGACACAGTAACCAGGCGAGCCACAGGCTGACAGCTCAGCTTCAACTACAATACTTAAGGCTCAGTTCTGGTTAAACATATGCTAAAAAAAATCATGCTACTACAGATGCTGGTAAGTAATTGTGCAGGAGGATTGAGCAGAGACAAAAGACAGCATTATGGATATTTATAGCTTTTATAAAGCTGAGATTTTACTGATGGACTTTAGTTAAGGAATTAGTCATCATTATACAATAGCAATTTGAACATCCTAGCTCAGCACATGTCACAAGAAAAATCATTCAAGGCTTGGCTGCATTTTAGATGTATCAATTAAAGTTGTAGAACACAGTATGACATCAGAGAGCAAAACTTCTTCCAAACAAGTATTTATATAGTGCTATTAAATGACAGCATTTGGTTTAATTGGTGAGCAAATGGAGCTGGAGGTTGCTAGAGTAGACTCTAGCAACCAAGATGATCACTGGGGCAGAACACATTGTTTTACTCTGCTTTGTGTGTCTGCATTTTAAGCCTTTCAGATGCTATAGTAAATGTTATAATAACATTGTATAATGAAGATGGGTTGAAATAATGAGTTTGGGGTGAGAGGGTGAAGCAGTGACTTGTAGCAGTATTTCATGAGGGAAGTACAGAGAAGCTGACAGAGTTTCTGCCTGGAAAGGGATGAAGAAAAGTAGATCACTGTGATAAACTGATGGAAATCCTCCAGAAGCAACAGCAGCAATGTAGGAGAGCTTTACCCAGTCAGTGAATCGCTGCAGTACAAAGCTCAGTGACAACTGTAGTCAACAGTCAAAGCTCCAGGAGATGGTGAAAAAGGTTTGGAAAGCACAGACAGACCAAACCCAGATTTCTGAGAAACTTTCATGCAGCACTCACTTGAATGGACAAGGCACTGCAGCACCATCCCTTCCAACAGAGCCAACCCAGAGACAACATCAAGAGACGGCTCTGGCAACACGAACACGTCCTCACAAGTACCGAACGCTTCCCTCAGCATCTCTGTTAGCAAAGCTTTCCCCCTCCACACCTCTAAAAGAAGCTGCAAACACCATTTAAACAGATCTCTGGGCCAGGATAATTTACACCAGCTGGAAATCTGACCCACCTATTTAATGCAAGGGAATAGGCAGGACTTCTTTCCGGTTGTGTTGACTAAGATCTCCCCAACCCTACCCTGAGAACTCTCTAGGCACTGGGATATCAACCACAGAAAGCTGAGTGGAAATCCCCAGCCAGGAATAAAGCATATGTTTAATAAATGGTTCTTCAGGGGAAAAAACCCAACAGAAAATAAAGAAGGGGAGGCAGGGAGAAAGGAAAAGGTTTGTAGTTGTGAGATCATAAGAGTCTAACTAGGTAAGTGATGACTGAGTGTAATCGTGTGTTTCAACAAGATGAAGAAAAACATGTTTTTGAAACTGTTGAGTCTGCTGCTCCCAGCCAACAGATATTCCTTTATTGCCCTGCAAGTGACCCTTTCAACTTGGGCTTTCCTCCAGCCTGTGGGTCCCCGGCAATGATTAGAGAGTAGAAAAGCCCTGCTACTGGCCAGCTGTGCTCCAAATTACCTTACTCAACTGTGCCTACAACTGTAATTGCTTGTTTCCATGGAACTGCATCAGGATGACCTGCTCACCCCTCACATAACTCACGTATCTCCGATCTGTGTCTCTGTAGATAAAAATCTCTTTCTTCTGCACATGTATGAAAGCACTGTGAGGACAGAGTCAATTCTTCATTACCCAGGGAAATGGAGGGAGCAGATAACCCAGAACTGTCAAGAGTGCAAAGCATGGGTAAATTATGCCCTAAAATGTACAATGAGAATACGGAAAAGGGAAGAATTTAGTGCTGCTGCTGACTAGAGATCACGTATCAACATAAACTGGGAGGTCTACACCAGGCAGCACAGCACATGTGGATATGGCACAGTGAGCCCAGCTCGATGTCCCCAGCAATTAATTATGACGGGGATAATCTGTCTATGGATAACTACAGCTCATGCTGGTGGTGTACAAACTGTGAATAAGCACTGTAAAAATCCCAAATCCCAGTTCAGGTGAGAGCAGGAATGTCTTCTGCTACCCCAGAGGAGCACGCGCTGCCTTTGCTTTTGAAAGAAAAGCCAGAGAAGAGGAAAATCAACTGAATGTAATGACAGTAAAACAAGTGAAACATCTGGGAGGCTATTTTCTTGGTAACAAGCTAATGGAAATAGACCTTTGTATAAGGACATAAATGTGACTTCCACAAATACGTGAGTGAACTCCCTTTGTTGAGAAGCTGGGTAGGATGGACATTGTGATGGCACTCCCTGCCTGCCCCATCGGACCCACCACTGCTTCCTGCCGGGCCCTTCACACGGCAGGGCCATCCTGCTCCTCACAATGACTGAGGTCAGAACCATTGTAACCAAAAAACAAAACATGTTCCCATTAAAAATGTGGATGACAGCAATTAATTCCACATTTTTGTGAATAAATATCATGCGTTTTGTGCCAGAACAATCTGGCTTGCTTGCAGGAGCTAACTGACACATAAATCTATTTTTCCCTGTTGCTCAACAGACCATCTCACTGCTGACCGGCTTTTGCAGTGGAAGAGTTTTTTCTAAGTCAGCAACTTAAATGGTACTTGCTGCCCATCTTCATGTCAACCTGCAGGCTACAGAACTCACTTGAAGCTACTGAATCGAGGCAGTGCTGTGACTGCTTGGGGTGTTCACCTGCCACTGACACTGATTATTTCATCTCCGAGAGCGGCCCCAATGTCTCCTAGGAGTTATGTCATTCACCTGGAGTCAGTGACCACGATCTTTCCTATCTCCTATAGTCAAACCCCGCAGAACACATGAGCTGTGGCATCCCCGCCACCACGGCTCTGTGGAACAATCCATCCAGCTCTCCCCTCTTGCATAGCTGGGGAAAGAACATCTCCCCGGGACCGACATGTGAGCAGAGAATGGTGAAGCCATTCAGAAGAAAAGCTAAAACACCCCCATCTTTCCCCAGCTGTATTTACTTTGTTTTACTCCACTGATTTCAGTGTATTGAATTCTACAAGTGTAAAACCAAAGTAAAGCTGTATGGATTCTGGCTGGTTTGAAGCTTTACAGATGTTTGCTGTCCTTAGGGGGAGAAGCACCACTATTTTATTGACCAAACTCTTTTTTGTTTTAATATGGAAAATCTCAGTGGCACTTCACTCCATTTGTCTCTTCTTTTTCCTCCTGTAGTCATATGATAATGTATACTTATAACCAGTGAATCATCCCCCTGAAAAGTCATAAAGAGAAAAATAGCTCGTATGTATGTACGCCTCAGTGGTCAGTGAATCACTGACGACAGGTATAATGGGAATAATTACATACTGCTGAGAAACCTTACCCAAAGCCCAGCTTGGAAAGCTGGTTTCAAAACTTCTAAGCTGCGCAGTTGGATCCAAGCTTGCGAGTGCCAGGTTAGGGAACAGCCAGGAGAGCTCCACATTGGTGTTATTGCAAGGAAATATCCTCTCCAAGTGTCTGTTATGTGTTGACAAATTGTTTATACTTAACCAAGCAAGAATAATGAACCATCTAAATAGACATTGATTTTTATGCTTTTAATTCATTTTAGTGGGAAAATATTCTGGCAACAGAAATCTGGACGTCAAGCTTTGGATGCCAGCCACTGCTTTATAGCTATGCTATTTTAAGCTGTAATATGTATTATTTGGTGTAACAACATATATTTTTAGGGTCTAATCCTGGAAGTTCCTACTCCAGTGAGCTCCAGACTTCCAATCAAAGTTTCTGGGATCACACATACGAATGTGAATTTGTATCAGGCAATGTAAGTTTGTATCAGACAAAAAAAAAAGGTTTCAGCCTCGATGCAGTTTGCCTCCTACCTCCTGGAAATAGCTGAAATACAGATGGGAGGTAACTGCTCTATAACACAAGTGTAAAACCCTTCCCTAAGCCACCTCAAAGAAACATAGCAACTACAAGAAGACATGGCCATTGCATCAATCAAGCCCAGCTACAGAAGGCTGCTCTGATATCCCAGTGCAGTGACAATTCCCCTTTTGAAGGGTGTACATGACACGAAGGAGGCAGTACTGCTGAGCACTGCTGGGGCGGCTGACTCCACTTGGAGCTGGATCTGTATCCTGGGCTGAGCTGAGCCCCAGTGCCAGCTCTGGCAGCTTCCAAGCTTTTGCACATCACTGCGGAGCCAGGTCCCATAATCAGCCCTGAGGGCAAAGACAGCAGCTACTTTGTTCTCAGATCTGCTGAAGCCTGTTAAGAGAGAAAAGATGCACGAGTGTGCCCTCTCACAGGAACATACCTGTGTCCACTCATCAGTGTACAGTGTGAATTCTCTTAAAGTGCAGAATTCCTCACACAAGGAAAACTAACCAAACGGATCATGGACAAATCAGATCTGACACATGCAGCATGAGCCCTGCAATGGCAACAGAAGTCCCTAAGTGTCAAATATGCTCTTCCTCCCAAATAACCCGATGGTGCAAGAGGATGGTGATCAGCAGCATCCTGCTGCAGTGACAGCAGTAGAGAGCTGCACACCAGCACCACCATTTACGTCAGTGAAGCCATCTATAATCACCCATACCTGGGAGGAAAAGGTGGCACCTTCTGAGAGCAATTCATCTGATCCACCTTAGATGTCTGTCTTGGCAGAAGCTGAATCACCACCCTCTGGAGGTTCCTGTTTCTCCTTATCGACCGCAAAGGGAGCTCGGCTCCAGCTGGGACCAGCTCAAACATTAATATCTGACTTCTGCGTGCTTTGAGCAGAAATATCTCACTCTAAGCTGGGAAAGTAGCTGAAGAGAGATGAGTGACTACTGTTGCATTTCTGGGAATGTGAGATATTATATGACCTGTTAATTTATTCCAGAGTTTCCCTTCATACTCTAACAATACTGTTCAGTATTCAATTCAAGTCATAACATTTAATGGCTTGTGGTCAGCTAAGCTTATCCTGCATTTCTGTGCCAGCTTAAAAAATAAACAAAGCTGTGTCTACTGAATGGCAGAATGAGAGGGATTTATCCTGCTCCTACCCCAAAACCCATCCCAGAATATACAAATACTATTTTAGTTCGATTCAGAGAAGACGGAAAGGTCCGTTACATCCTGCTGCAGACGGTGAGAGTTAAACAGTTTGTTCAGATAAGAACATCACTCTTTAGGGGACCCGAGCACTGGAGACAGCTTCAAATTAACACTACTTTCACCTCAAGACTGGACTGGAGATGCAATGTCAGGGGCTGCAGTTACTTAGGACTTGGCTCCGCCACTGAGTTATCTCAGCTAATATCCTGAGAGTTGTCCTCACTTGAAGCACCACTCACATAGACAAGCTTTGGTTTGGAGGGCGCTAGCTATCCTACAGAGGAGGAACGTGGCATCATCACTGAGCCACTCCTCCATCACTTCCCAGTATGGAAGAGAGTTACTGGAGAGTTACTCCTCACTGGAGGAAAGTTAAATCCACTGCAGAGTTAACTCCATGCTGTAAATCACTACCTGAGAGATAATCCCTGTCCTGAAGAATTTACAACCAGAACCCCCCCACGAGGTGTGGCAGGAAGCAGAGAGACAAAAAGAGGTACAGCAACAAAAGCATGGAGATTGCACAGCTGGGAACAGTATTTAACACCCAGCTGGTGACAAAATAAAACAAACAACCCCCAAACCCCAACACCTTGCTGAAGATGCTCTGTAACGTGGGTAATGGGAACAAAACTCAGGACTCTTCAGTCTAGAGAGATTTCTTCCTCTCTCAATTTACCAACTCTTAAGCAAAATGGAGATTACAACTGATTGAAAGCAAGACCCAAGGCTGACAGGGCTTACTGCGAGGTTTACTCCCAACTCCCTCGGTTTCTCTGCAGGCCTTCTCTACCATCCCCAGTTTTAGATGTAAGTGGGACAGACTCTCATACTCAGCTGTGTCACTGAGAGGTCGTCCTGTATTGAGACGGAGCCCGAGTGTTAGCCTGCGAGTTGGTGAGCTACACAGCCAGACTTCAGGCTCTGTGAAGATGTGAGTGAGGAGCAGCCACTGCAGGCGCCCAACGATGCATGGAGCTCTCCAGAGACGCAATGTCGAATTCCTGACATACACAGTATGCACCAGGCCAAGCTGCCCTAAGCTCACCAGTAAGCCTTCCTCCCTGGCATCTTCATCATGCTCCCTTAGAGTCTAGCCTCACACAACAGCTTCCATCACAACTCATACAGGTAGACTGGCATTCCTTGGCCCCAAAACTGCTCTCTAGACATACTCAGGCTATTAATCTGCTGCACGGACCTTCTCCATGCGTTCAGCTTCATGGTTTAGAAGCCATCAGCAAACTTTAATGTGTCCATTTCTTCAAAATCCTATTTTAATTTCATTTCAGTGAATAGGACTGTAACTATTTAAAGCTGTTTTGTGGGTTGTGTGCTTTGAAGAAGAAACCATTACAAGAGACTTTAGAAAATTCCATTTATCCTCTACTGTTTCTCTGCCCCTGTGCACCTTTCCCATGGGGTGCTGGAATGCCATCTGCCATCCCACCTCCTCCTGCATTCCATATTCAATGGGCTCCTCTGCAGTCAAAAGCTTTCTCCTACCTTGTGGTGCCTTTGTGAAAGACACATACTTTCTTTGTTACATTAAAAAGGGAATTGTTTGGCCCTCTCTTTAAAAATGATGGCATATTTACAGAGCCTATCTATCCCTTTTTACCCATTGCTTGGAAATCTGTACAATTACCATCTTAGGATGAAAGTGCATTTTTGAGTAGATCATGCAACAAGACAGGCCATTTTATCCTAAGTGCCCATAAGGAACTTTGAGCAGTTCCTTAAATCTATCATAATAACAGAACCAAACCTTCTCGAAAAATTCAAGCTCTTTTCCAATCTAAACCAAACTTTGTTTCTGCTGAACAGAATGAAGGGCACAAAGCTGAGGAAGACAGGAAATACCTTAAACCATATTTTCTACATCCTCTTCCCATACCAGGCTATACAGTTCAGGTCTCACTCAGATAGACACTTCCCATTGCACTCTGTCCTCTTTCCCTCCCGTCCCATGAAAAGCAGCAGTTAACTACCCAGTGCTCTGTCTCCTCCCTTTAAATGGCATCTATAGTTCCTGCAGTTACATCTTTGTAATCTATAGATGCATATCTAATGATATCAAAGTTCTTCCATAGCATCTTCTGAAGCAGGATTTCCAAGCTGAGCAGTGAACACACTTCATTTGCAGATCAAAGCTGCCCCTGCCATTACATTAGAAGTTGACCCAGTGACTACTATACAACAAAGATTCAGCACAACCTTCACATCCAGCCCTATGGGAATCACCTGGTGACTATCTTCATTCCACAAAGAGGGCTTTGAAAACTCCTCAGGGACTCCTGCCACCTACCCAGCACCGCTGCCTAGTTATGGGGACTGGGTGACATGCCGCGGTCCTGTCCCAGGAGCAGCATACCCTGAGGGATAAACTAAAGAAATCAGTAAGACAACCCACTGGCCTGTGGGTGGGCCCTTGCTCCAATTTTCAAGAGCAATCCTCCTCTTCTGGAGTACATGTCGTACAGGTGTCACGTAAGCACAGGAGATGAGTGAGGGCACCTGGCAGCAGTGTCTCGCACACCACAAAGCCAGGCACTGCTGGCACAGCACAACAGCATTTGCAGCCAGGGCAGCAGCTCCACCAGCAGCAAACACCTTCCCAAAGGCAGAAATGTGATGAGTTTTGTCCGAAGCCCCCCACTGCAAGAGACCCTCTGCACCTGGAGGCCAAAATCCCACCCAGCTTTTGTTCGTGCTTCCAAGGGCTGCTACAATCATCTGCTTATCCTGTCAAAACTTTCTGCACCCACTGCCAATGGCGCGCACATCAATCTGCTTCATGCTCACAACCACGGTGAACACATGCACAGGAGAACAGCCTGTTTCAGCACGGCTCTGCTGTCAGGTTACTGTGCTGGGTGATGTTACACACCTGGTCACAACACACCAAAACACAGTTATCACATGGAAGAGACAGGAGACAAATTCTCTTTCAACTACCCAACAAGTGTCTTATCCCCATCCTGGCCCAAAGGACAGCACTGCAGTGCTCCTGTCAGCCTCCGGCTACAGACACAGCACAGGGGCTGGAGTGGAGGGGTTAAAAATATATCATGACAGAATGGTTTGGGTTGCAAGAGACCTTAAAGTTCATCCAGTTCCAACCCCCTGCTATGGGCAGGGACATCCTCCACTAGACCAGGCTACTCAAGTGGAAAGCATCCTTGCCTGTACCCTCTTCTTTTTCCAGATTTCATGTGTCTGTTCTGTTTGGTTATGAGGAATTCCCTGTTTCCTTCATAAAGATAAACCAAGGACCTGTCCAAGGAGGGTGGATGCGGTGTGCAGTAGGAAGAGGAAAGGAGGACCACAAGCATCCTACCTCATGCTACACACGACTGATTAGAAACAAATCTGCTTTGCAACACCTATTTGCTCTGACATGGAAGAAAAGGAAGGAGAGAGAGAGGTGGGGAGGCCAACATTAAATTCCAGTGACAAGGACATAGGCAGCAAAGTGACCGACTTTCATTACTGGGAGTCAAAGGATTTACCCTGAAATCCTGGCCTCATGCATGAGGTTGCTGGAATTCCTCTGCTTGCCACTGACTGCTCTGTGGCTACCGTGCAGGCAAACCTCCATGCCCCAGTTTCCAAACCTGCCAGTGTAGGAATATGAACATTTCCCCTGCTTCAGCGGGGCTTGTTGAGGCTTGGAGGCTTGCAGTGTGCTCCAAGATCAAAGGAGCAGAAGAGTATTACATAGTCAGTACAGGCCCATGCACTATTTGCAAGGTCTGGAGGCATGGCAGGTTGCTTAGCTTGCAAAGGAAAGCAGAGATTTCACAAGCCCTTATACTGCAATTACTTGGGTTTGAACTGGTCCTCTGTCAGATGGACATGCAAGGATGTTACCTCCCAAAATGTACCTGCCTCAGAGGTACCAAGATTTCAAGATTTGACCGAATAGTACCCTGGAAGGGAAGACACTGAGCTGGTTCTTCAACCTGTGAAAACACAGGGGGCTTTTAAGTCTGTGAGCTGCCTCTCAGCCATCTGTCCCTTACAAACTGCTCTCTTTCTGTGGCCCATCAGTATATTGGGAAGCACAATATAAATCCTGCTGTTCACAACACAGCCACAGGTTGTGGTACTCTGAAAAGGCCTCATATTCCTGAGAAGTAATGACTCTTTTGCTTGTCACAGTAAGCCAAGGTCTTTCTTATATGAGACACAAACACAGAAGGAAATAAATGTATTCCAGGAGAGCAGAGGGATGAGTTCAGTTACAAATAAGCACTGGTGCTGTTGTAAAGACATACAGACAAAAATACATGATAGAGATGTCTTGCTCCCGCTACCACAAAAGGTCATTTAAGCTAAGTCAGCTTGACGGGGTAGCAGAGGGTCTCTGTTCTTCTCCCTCTTCTGCCTTCAGAAACTCGTGCTGACAGTGGGCTCTGTCCCTCCAGGGCCCCCAAGCCCATAGCTCCCAAGCTCCTGCCTCCCAGTCAAGGGAGCGTTTTGCTGTTCAGAACAGCTTCTATTTAATAGTTAACAGGATTTTCATGTTTCCAAACTGGTGCATTACAAACGCTCATCATGCACACACCTACCCCACTAAAACCAACCTCCTGACGGCTGCTGCTGTCCCTGTGCACTACACATAGCACATGATGAATACAAAAGACAGCCCTGATGCTCCCCCCACTCCCGTCACATCCACAGATCTTTTGTCCATCTGAGGGGCTCCAGGTGGAGCACTTGGCCCCTGGCAGGCCCAGGACCTTGCAAGCAACTTGTTCCATAGGACAAAATGGAAGCAAAAAGCAAGACAGCATGTAATGAGAAACTGTGATTGAACCGTGGAAAC
Organism: Psilopsiagon aymara; assembly: GCA_024733675.1. Lineage (NCBI taxonomy): Eukaryota > Metazoa > Chordata > Aves > Psittaciformes > Psittacidae > Psilopsiagon > Psilopsiagon aymara. Next base: position 28,683 of record JANRGW010032652.1, read on the forward strand.
CTATGGATGGAACCTGAGGTGGCGGAATTGACTGAAACTTGTACAACTTTTACATGAGGATTATAAGAGCACAAAGCCTTACATGATAAATGAAAGCGGCAAACAAGAAATGTCTTGCTTGCAAATCCTTGGAAAAGTAGTCAAAAGAAAGCCCACATGAATGCCAGCATTACCTGAGATCCTCATTACAGAAACAATGCTCATGAGCAGACAACAGCAATCCTGGACTTCACTCAACTGCAAGGACAGCCAAGATTCTATACAAAAGTTTCTCAGCTGATGTAGACAGCAAAAAAGCTTTTTGGGAATGATGCCAGATACAAGAGGAAGGACTATGAAACCAGATCTGAAAGAACCAGGAAAGATATCGACATGGATACTGCCTGCGAGTTTGACAACAGGACTGAACAGCAACACCCTCCACCCCATGCACACACAGAAAGCCATAAGTAGCTCTGCATCTCACAACCTGAACTGGTAATCTCCCAGCTGGAATGATGCTGGAAGGGTTCAAGATCCAGGGACCCAAAATGGAACAACCTACACAGTACTACTGCATCTGCTACTTCAGTTGAGTAGAAACAGGCACCGAAAAGTTCAGTGACTACAAACTGAATCAAACCCTATTGAGACATGGAATAATGCAGCAGCTCTTCACACTAATGAACAACTGTGTATGCATGCTGTGGGACGTGGTGGCTGGTCCCTCACCTGGAGTCTTTCAAGCTGAAGTACTCCAAGGGTCCTATGCATATCTGGAGTATTAGAAACTCATTTCCTCCTAACTCTATGAGGTCCCTTTTGATAAAAGAAGCTTAAATTCAGACTGGATGGTATTCCCAGAGATATGTTCCTGTTCAGCCCCATGTTAATGGCTGTAATGCAGAAACACTGGATGAAATGCCACAGGCTGTAATGTGCAGGTGTTCAGGCAAAAGAATCACAGGGGTCCCTTTGGGCCTTGAAATCAGTGAACTGTGAGGAGAGCAATTAAACACTCTCACAACTGGAGATGACTTTTGGTTTCCTTTGCTGAAAGCCTGAGTGCAGCTGGTCACTTCTTACTCTGAAGGTTTGCTTGGCAACCCTGAGCACGAAGATAGACCAGAGTCTGACATACACATGCAATATAAATACACTTACACACATGTATACTTATGTCCCTTTTGTGTGAGAGCACAGAGCAAAACAAGAGAAAAGGGATCAGAGAGACAAAGAAGATCTTGGGGAGTATTTGCAGCTGTACCATGGCACAGTTACCTACTGATGCCATGCTCTGAGGTGATGGTCAAATCGGAGCTTCAGCTTCACAACCCCATAACAACTAAAGACAAACTGCACTCAAGTAAACTGAGACCCAGGACTCAGGGAGCATCCTGCATCCCTTCTTCCAGACTCTTCCAGTGGTTACAGGCAAGGAATTCTATCAGCTGAATTACATGAGCCAGCAATTCAAGCCAGAATGGGGCATTACTCCCAGTGACCAAAGAAATTAAGCTTTGCTCAGCAGCCCATAAAGTATTGTTCTGATTTGAGACAACATCTCTGTTCATAAAAGCACTCAGAAACATGCTTAAAATTATCCTGTGTTTACATGCCACCCTGAATAATGAAGGACTTAAGCACATACTTAAGAGCTTTCTTATGCTGGGTACTCGGAAATATACTGCGGAGCCAACGAGAAAAGGAATATGCTTGTCCTCCTGCCAGGTCTTTTAAAGGAAGACCAAAAAACGCCAGACATCATTAAATAGTAATGTCCTGCTGTGAACATAAACTCAAAAACCACACTGATAGAAGACTGTGGAGCATGGAAATTTACAAAACTGTGTGCCGAAACTAGGGACAAAAGGGATACCAGATAGCCTAATAAATACAAGGGAATGTAATGCTGCTTCTGTACTCACTTCTCACTCCAGTATTCAGTGAGAAAGCGGTATCCTCACCTCCCTGAGAGAGAAACTGAGGCACAGAACAGTTACATGACTTGCAAAACGCTGTATCAGCTCTGGGAAGGTGCCCCGTGGAGCTGACTCACTGATCTCTGCATTGACACCAGCAGGAGGAATGGTTTCCAAGCCAACACCCAGGTTATTGAAGCTGGTAAGGAGCTGGGGCCGCAGACTGCACTGTTTGCTGTGATCGAGATCATGTGTCAAAGTCTTCAGATATGTGTTTTAGTGCAGAGGGTGACTCTTTCTGATAATACGTTTAGAGTATAGCACAGCAAGCCCACACATCTTACACATCCCAGAGTCTCATCTGGAATGAATCAGCATCAATTCAGGCTTTATTTAAACATATTGTTTAAATACAGTTTATCCCTCTCGATGCTGGGTTGAGAAGTTCACTCTTTCAAGTATACTCTTTCTTACACTGAAATTTTCTTCTATTTAGGAACAAGTTGAAAACACATGAACGCAGAATTAAGTGCTCAGATACTTTAATCCTATTATCAATGATCTGTGATGCTTTCCACAGGACATTAGACTGATGTGTCTGTGGGACTGCACGCACCATGCCATAGCAGTACTGGGAAGAGCTACAACAGGGACCATAGGAGCTTACAGCACAATATACACAGCTTCAATATATGGAGAGAAAGCTCCCACACTTCCAAAACAAAGGGGATTAAAAGCAAAATGCACAATTCAGCTGTACCTTTTAATTGTTATAACGTTCTGTTTCACTGTGACAAACAGCATCTTCATAGAAATTCACAGTTTCACTTCATACAAGTTTGTTCTCTGAACAATATTATTTGCTGTTTCTCCTCAAAATCAGCTCCCATTGTTCCTACATTAATTCCTTCTTGGTGAAATACCTAGTATGGTCAAATGAACGATGAACGGCAAACTTGCTAAATTTGAGCATAAACTTGCCCAGGAGTAAACCTTTTAAGGACACTTTGAGGACACGGAAGCTTAAATCTCACTCTCAACAGTAACCCAGAGCCAGACTGCAAAGCTGGACTGGCATCTAAAATTTGGAGCAGTTCCTGGATTTACCTACATGGCTATATACCCATCAAACCCTGGCTGCTACAAACCAAAGACTGTTTACACTGCCTGAGAGAGGAGGGCACAGGGACCTCTGAAATAGCTCCAGTCCAATACATGCACTCAGTGCCACAGCTCTGCTTCCCAGCACTGGGCTGGTGCTGTGCTTCAATGGTCCCAAGTCCTTCTGAAATGGACTGCCACAATCTCAGCTGCCAACCTCTTTTTCTCCTTTAAGGTCCTGTCTTTAATAAAAGATATCTAATAAACAGCTAACAGAGGCTTTATGCATGTTTGTCAACTGCTACAGACATTTACAGGTGAGTCGTGTGCTACGGAATCTCCTCATCACTAGAGGCTCTCCAACCCTCAAGTCCCACCTATAGGCCATCAGTTGCTCCCCAACCACTGATCAGTAAAATTTACTAAACTAAACTGGTTTCGACTGTTTACAAAGTTACTTTTAGAAGAAGGAATGACTGAGAGGACTGCAGACACCACCAGTGTCAGTGGTGTGAAAGGTCCCAGAGGGGAAGTATTGTGTCTGGGGCTTTGCCTACAAGGGTTAGAGGTGGTTTGTCCTTTGCAATGATGCAGGTGATGCTGTGCACTCTTCAGCTCCCCTGACCCACAGTGTAAAAATGCTGGTTGTACTGATGGCACAAAATGTGCAGCCTGAGACAGAAAACCCTTTCATCAAATGCACTTATGCCTTATCCAGAGCACACATCATGAATTCAGGACCTGCTCACCCAGCCCTGGGGTCAGCCCATCACACAGTTTGGTTTCTCCCCACTCAGCAAAGCAAACACACAAGTACTGAACAGCAATAAGACTAATAAGCCATGTCTCAAATTAACCATGTGCTTCAGTGTTTTCCTGATTGAGTCTGGACCGCAGCCTGAGGGCCAACAGAGCTCCTTCTGCCACCTCCCAGCATGCGTAAGAGTACCTGGCTCTAAAGCAAGTGCCTCTACTGATTTCCACAGCACTTTTCCCCTTGGGTAAGCCCTGGCAAAAACCAGCTCAAGAGTTCCACCTAGCCTTCCTGCAACATCTTACAAACGCAACCACCACCAAATGAGGAGTTACCAACTCCTGCACCTGTTCTAGCAGAGACAGATTTGAAAGACAGACTGCTGACTAGGGCCTAGCCCCACCGCAGCATGAAGGATGCAGGAAATACAGACCTGTCCCCCACAGAGCCTTTGCTTACAAGGCAAACCCCCCTCTTTGCCCTCCTCCCATGCCCTCTGCGGGAGCTTTGCTACATGCCTGCCCACTGAACAGCCGTGCTGGAGCTGAGCCGATGTGAGAGGCTCAGCAAGGGATGCTCAAGCCTTTGCTTGGTGTGAGAGACACCAGCATCAGTCCCGTGGCATGCCTTGGAAAGGGGATGGCTTCCTACAGCCTGTTATCCCCATAACAATGGGCTGGAGAAGGTTTCCATGTTTCAGGAATAATCACAGTATAATGTAACAACCAAACGTGGTATTTTGGAACTCCCCAAATCCTTTGGTTCATACACAAAGTGATACCCAGCCTCTGCAACGGTTCACTATGCTCATCAGTGACTGCAGTCACTTCTGAGCTGAAGCATGTAACATCAAACAGCAGTATTTTCTTATATTTTAGCCTAGGAAACAGGACATGAACCCACTCCAGGAAACACAGGGCATGTCTTACACTGGTGGGTACCTACAGCCTAAAGCACAGTCTTCCTACATGGCCTGGAAAGTGGAAGCATGATGCAACAGCACCTATGCAGCGTGCTGCAACTGCTGCACTGTGCTGGCCAGAGATGAGCGGAGCTGAGCCCGAAAGCAGCTACGCTGCCCTTGTAGCAGTGTGGTCACAAAGCCAGGGCAGCCAGATGCCTCCTGGGCATGAGCTGGGAGGCCTGAGCAACGCTGGTTTGTGCCCTCTGGACTTACTGCTGTAACCTCTGATCACTCAGGAAACACTACTCCAATGCAGAGCACAAACACCCAGAGTTATCCAACCTGGAATCCAGCCAGACCTCTGGCATGAAATCCCTTTTACTTGGGGGAAGAAAAAGTCAAGATGATCTGAGTGAACAAGAAGGGACATGTTGCAAAAGCAATGCAGGAGATTTGGGCTTTATTCCCGGCTCCACCCAACCCTCGTGATAATAATCCTTTGTTTGCCTTTTTTCTCTATTTAGATTGTAAGTTCTTAAAGACAGAGACAGCCTCTTGGTATTTGTTTATCCAGAGTTTATGCATCAGTCCCAGGGATTACTGCAATGATTAGAATAATCTTTAATGACCACAAGTCACTGCGACCCCTGCTTTATGAATCCTCTAAGGACATGCATGTCAAATAGGTGTTCAAAAAGAGGTTCCCAATTACAAGGTGTGTGACACACACTACACTATTTCCCTATGCCAGCTTCTGTACAGTATATGCAATCAAATCCCTGTATTCTTGACTTTAACCTGCTTTCTAGAGGACCTGGCAAATGAGCCTTCGTGTGACTGAGAACTCTATGTCTTTCCTAGAGCAGACTCACACTTGACAGAGAATTAAGAGAAGTCACTTCTCTTTTTACCCTATTAAAAGCAAAACAATAAAACCCAACCAAACCCAAACCCCAAAGCTAAACAAAAAAACCCCGCAACTAGAAACAGAGAAAATTCAACAGCACTTCAGAGGGACTCAGACAGAGCCCTCTTTAATCGGGAGCTTTGAAGTACAAGTAGAAAGTCCAAGGCTGGGCTGCTGATTTTAAATGATAGAGGAATGGCAGGAGGAAAAGAACAAGGTGCCAGGAGCAGGAGGGACTTGCTGATTGACATGTTAAACCCAGAGCTGCATCTTCCATTTGCTTTTCATTTCTGAGCTGCAGCATCAAAAAGAAGTGCCAATGGATGCAGAGAAGAGGAAATGAGCAGTGAACCATCTCCCAGCCCAGGCAAACTCAGACCCTCATCTGCTACAGATTACTTTAGCATAGTCCTAGAGCTGTATCAGTAACTGAATTCTGTAGTTACAGGTGTTTGCTAACCAGCAAACCCTCTCGAGAAGTTTCCACCCTGTACATTCTCCAGAAGTGGCACTGTGGACACTGCCAGCCCTGTTTTTAAAGGAAGTTTGGCTCTTCACAGCCACTAGCTGACCTCTCCTCAGGAACTGTCCCCTGGTTACGGATGTCAAGTCCTCCAGCACACCCAGCCATCTGCTGCTTATCCAAAGACCAATGGAGTCACCTCTTCTTCTTTCCTTCTTGAGGCTTTGGCTCAGGCCATAGAGAAGCAGCAATCTGCCCTAATGATTTATGATACCTATTTGAGCCACTGCTTGTACGCCCATGGCACTACCCTTCCTCTCACACAGCGCAGTCCTGCTGATGCACCAGCTCCTGGGGTAGCGCAATCAGATCCAAACAGCGCTGCTCTGAGATCAGCACAGATGAAATGCAGGTTTGCTGTGTGCAGACTATGCATCGAGAAAAACAACTCTGGTTCACTTCACGTGGCCATCCCTATGTGCTCTTCTTCCAATTGAGATAATTCACATTCCTGAGGAAGTATTGACTGGTCACTAATATTCATTCAGTCTTGTGAAATTAAGCTCATTTTGGATCTGAAGTCAGTCCCATTCAAGTGAAGTGTTTGTTTGCATTTAAGATCTTACTGGATGTTAAGATGAATCAAGGTGTTTGGAGCTGTCAAGCTGAAAGCTTAATATCCTCAAAATTGCTGCCCAGGTTACTTTGAAATATTTATGTAAAGTACCTTTCTTTTCTGGCAAATTACCATTAATGGGAAGGAGCTCAGAATTACCCAACAGAAAAACCAAAGTCCCTTTAATGGAAACAATTATTCATTCTAACCTCTTTTTTAGACACTACTTTTCCTGTTGCTTCTGAAAAATACCTGCAATTCCAGCAAAACGTTTTATGTTAATCTAAACCCTGATTCCAACCTTACTCATTCTTCTCAACACTGCAGGCCAAGCAATAGAAAAACACTGATTTCACTCTTCTGACTACGTCTTTAATGTGAAAAATCCTTTTGCTAATGTAAGCTGGTTTTAGAAAGGCTGCAGCCGCTTCAGTTGGAAAGTGTACTGCCAGAGCCTCAATCCAGAACCTACTGAAGCCAAATGGCAAAATTCCAAAACCTGCTCCTCAAAAGGGTTAATGAGTTAACAGCAGGTATTTTCATAAGAAATTACTCAATTCTAAACAATGATCATGGTTAGAAAGGTCAACAGGCTTTCTCCTACCTACCTAAAATACTCAACAACTTGTTTATTCAAACTTCAGGGGTTTTAAAGCAGCATCCACTTGAAGAAAACAGCCAGTTTTCAGTGAAAAGAAGACCGAAATATTTCCATGCTGAAATGCCCACACAATGCCCTATCCTGTCCTCGAGGGGCAAAGTTTTATTGAAACTTAATTTAAGAGAACTGCAGGAAACTGGGGAATCTAAATTATAACCAAGAGGAAAGGTGGTTTGGGACCGCGCCACATCTGGATTCATTTCCCAATATTCCTACAGACTTCCCATGTGAGTTTGGGCAAGCTGCCTCCCCCTGCGTGCTACCCACCTGTAACACAGCCAGACCATCGCTTCTACCCTGCCCCAGCCATCTTTAGGCTTTTAACATTCTCCTAATACTCAGCAGAGCATTAGGTTGGGGCTCTTGATTCTGTCCAAAACAAGAGGGAAAAGCTGCCTGTAAATGACTTTCATTGCTGAGGTAGAGAATAATATTTCAGAGGAGATGGAGACCTTGAAGAATAAACTCTCATCACGGAAGGGCTGCATAAGAAGCATGGGAAATTCAGCTGCACACTAACCAAGTTCCAGGGACAAAACAAGCTCTTGCACACGTGGATATGAAAGCCCTGCAGGACAGCAGAAGAGATGTGAAGATAGAAGAAAAGAGAATAAAGTTTGGGGGGAAACACTAAAAGCAGGCACACTGTAAATAATCAGGCAAACAGCCTGCTCAATACATGCTTTGCTTTCCTCCTTAAGCTGATTGCAATGAATAGTAGGATGCTAAGATGATATTTTCATATGAGTACAAAAGAAAATAAACTCAACAAAATATTGCACCCCTCCCAGGAACTGCTGCCTGTTTATAGGAAACAAATCCATTAAGGCTCTGGAGAAATGGAGTACTCCAGTCCCATGAATAGTGAGCAGGTGAGTAGGAGTGAGGTCTAAAAAGCTATGCAGGACTCTGCCACACAGCTGCAGCTCTTTCAGAGTCGAGTGCAAGTACTTACGTTCCCAGTTACTGGTTTCAGATCAATCTCATACGCACTATATTTACCCATCTGTACTTGTGCTCTGGGCTCTCTCAGACAGCAGGATAGAGACTTTTTTTTTTTCCATGGATGTCTAGACAGCTGTCTTCCCATCAGACAAAGTGATCACATAGGAAAGTAAAAGGAAAATAGATGCAGGCTGCCACAAACTAGAGGTATTCAAGATGAGGATGGCAACTGTTCCCTGCCAAGGTTCCAACGTGAAGTGGTGGCCCACCTGCAAACCAACTACCTCCCACCACCCCCAGCCCTGGGCTTTGCCCCCAGGAGGAACCCAGGAATCATTCAATTCTCATCTGAAACCGATGAGAGGTGCCCCATGTAAAGCCCTGCAAAATCAGTGGGTGCGACAGCGAAGATCAAAATGACCCACACAGGCCTCAAGTCAGTACTAAAAGAAAGAAACAAACAGAAGTGAATGCAATCCCCATCAATTGGTAATGAGAGTGGAAAGCAGGCACTAAAATGAGCTTCTTAAACACAGTATGTACCAACAAAATAGATCTTTGAATCATCTTATGATTCATCACAGCATAATATGAAGTATTGAGTTACCTCTCTGGTTACATGGGCAGGTGACACGTGACTGGAGCAAAGCTTCAGGATCAAAGGAAGAATCTGGCTACATAAAAGAAGCAGGCAAGAGCTCCAGTCATTTATTTTCCTAGTAACCAGGCCTCCTAAAAACAAGAATTCAGAAGTACTGTACATCTTTTTGGCGCTAAACTAACAAAACAAGGAGAGTTCTGTTACATATTTCATGTTCTGATTTTCCTCAAACTGCCTCAGGACGTACCACAGTCAGGATGGGCAAAACCCCAAGACTATTTCCTCAAAACTTGTCAAAGTTGTCCAGTGTATGAAATGGATGGATTTTTCAGTTTGCCTTTGCTCCTTTTAATATGTATATTATAGAAGTGTATATATATAAATAAATACATTATTAAGTCTATTTTACGTGTGTGTTATGCCTTCAAACTTCTAAAAACCACTTTGGAAACAAGAACAGAAGGAACGAAGGAAAAAGAAGTTTGGACAGGAAATGGACACTCTCCCCTTTATAAACTCTCATCAATTTATCTCAGGTTCTCCAGCCAATCTAATTTATAGTGGTGATCTTACAGACATGAAATTCACCCTTAAACATAACCTTAGCTATGGAGCTCTGCAACTTCTAATTAGGTGCTTAAATCCAGCAAGAAAGTCCTTATCATTTTAACAGAAGCACCAAATGAATATGACCATTTTAAGGCAAAAATGATTACTGAATTGCTGCTGTCACCCAAATGACAGTATTTTAAGAGACTCTAGGAATAACTTTTCCAGAAGCAACTGCTTCATCTTCTATAAAAAGCCATGCAAAGCATTCAGTAAGACAGCATTCATATCAGAGCAGCTGAAACTCCCAAAGCAAACATGAAATGAGGACTCCTCATGGACCTTTAATGGTCCCATAACATTTTTTCTTGCCTTTTTTGGTTTTCAAAGAATATACATTTTTTTTTACTACCAGTGAAGTTTACTGGTATTTTCATGGCCAACGGTCACTTGTGATGGAAATCAGAGCCAGGGATTAAAGAGGATGCTATTTTGTACAGTTCTTGTGGCAGAAATTGCTTCTTCTCCACCTGAGGAAGTGACCACCGGATGCAACATCCTCCTGCAACAGGCACAGGGCACAAACCAGAAAGCTTGTCAGGAGGACTAGCTTGGAGGGTTGGTTTTTATTAGCCTTGGGGCGCCACACGTGGTGAAATCCATCCTTTTAACAAGAAAGGAGCAAAAAAAGTAAGATCCCTATCATGTCTGCCTTGTTTGGAGAGCTTAGCAGGGAGATGAGTGGCAGGCCAGCTCCGATTTCATCGCACTTGAGTCAAATCCAATTCACGGAGAACTGCACAACCGGAGCAGCGGCAGCAAACCCTCCTTTCCTTGCAGCACCTCCGAGGGGCAGGCAGGGCAGTCCCGCTGCCACTCTGACGCATGCTCCACACCAGGGGGGCCCATTATATACTAATTCAAAAAGTAAAGTGAAGAAGATTGTGGTTGGAAATGATCATGCATGGAAGTCCCTGACTAGGCACTGATGTGATCACACCAGTGCTCCCCCAGAGCTTTGCCATTTTCCTTCCCTTTTGTTACACCTTTGCTCCAGTTTCTCAGTCTCTGGCAGCTGCGGCTGCTTCCAGTTCCTCAGCAGCAGAGCCCTACCTAGGGCAGCGTCTCAGCACCAACAAAACAGACAAAAGCCATTCAGTTATCTCAGGGTGAGAATTAAGCGATCTGGTGTTTGATTAATTTGAATTTAAGGATTGAAAATACAGAACACATGGTACTAAAAATGCATAAACCAAGGATTCACAGTCAAGCATTAAGGCAAGAAACCAAGGCAGCCCTGCCTTGGCAGGGGACTGGACTAGATGATCTCCACAGACCACCTCCAACCCTAACGATGCTGTGATTCATGTCCCTGTCTGCCACTGCCTTGCTGCGGGACAGAGGCCCAGTGGCGGGTGCTCCTCTAGGCTTTGCCAGGCTTTCTGCTCCAGGGCCTCTGTTTCCTCGGCAGGAGCTAACACACCCCATGTGCCTGGGAGCCTTGGTCAACACTGGGAGGCAGAGCAGAGCTGGGTAGGAAATAGGTGGAATTCCTGAGCCCCTCAGAAAGGCTGGCAGGGGTCCCACAGCCTGCGTGGAAACAGGCGTGTTGCTTTGTTTACCTCAAGCTCTAGTTTTTAAAGCCCTATGACAGCTCTGAGACTCGCTCTGTCTCAGACTAATCTATTTTCCCCTCAACACCTTGCAGCAAGCTGTCTGCCAGCTTCCTGTCCAGACCAGGGGTCAGAACCTCCCGCAGGGACATACCCGGCTGCTGAGCGCTGGATGAGCCATACGGGAGCAGCGGGAGCAGCAGAGTTTGACCCTCTGGTGTCACCTCTCAATGTTCAGGAGCTCCCCAGATCCCAGGTTCAGAACTCAGCAGATTCCAAACTCAACACATACGCTTCCAAGAAGTCCCACTCCTCTACAAACAAGGCTTCGAGAACCCAAAGCAGCTAAAACGAAGCATAACTTTGTTTAATGGCACTTCAGTGCTGTCCAGGTTTGAAATGGGAGACTCCCATTTCTGCATGACTGTACAAAATAAACTGGAAGGCAGAACAATGAAAATCTTATTATGCAACAAGGATTCACAAGCCTTGTGCTAGGCTGGATTCTCATGAGCATTTCAGCACTATTTCTACCACTAGACATTTGAAAAGTCGTGAGTCGGGCTCCTTAAAATCACAAGTTATGAGATTTTTCCAATAGCTCAGTCATGTTTTCAAGCTCCTTCAAAAACCATGCAGAAACTTACTGGGTTTATTTATATGAGAGCTGAGTCTTAAGCAACACCTTAACTCTACGTGCTGGGACTTTCCAAATAACACTCATTAACGCAGCACCCATGATAAGATCCTGAGAACTGATCCTTTCATTTTTGCAGGATAAACAATAACAACATTAATCATTACTATGACTATAACTAGATGTGGGGCTTCGGATACCTCACCCCAAAAAAGTCACTCACAGAAGCACTGAATGGTTTGGGCTGGAAAGGACCTTAAGATCATTTAGCTCCAACCCCTTGCCATGGGCATGCCTCACACTAACCACGGCGCTCACTCATAAATGGGAATCCTTTGCTTCTCCCAAGATTTGTTTAATCCCAGTTTGTTTGGATTCTATTTAGACTGAAAACTTGCTCGGGCTGAATCTTTCCCTGCTGTTTATACAGCATCTGGCTCATGGGGGTAGTGAACCTGTTGGGAACTTCTAAACACTGACATAAACCGAGAAATACCAGCGAGCAGGGAACGGTATCTGGGTGGAAGTCCCCTGATGAGAACTATGAAGGAGTTATTGTGCGCACTGGATTATTTTCATTAGAGAAACTTTCTTTTTCTGGAGGTTTGGAATTGATCAACGAACGGCCAAAACAAGATTATTGCACTGCAAACAAACAGATCAAACAAACCCCATCTCTGTCATTTGGGATTTAACAGGCAACAAGCTAGAAAAACATGCTTGAAGCAAAAATCCTTTTCTAGGTGTTTATGGCTCTTCTTGCAGAGCCTTTTTTGCCCATTTCAGGCAAAAAAGTGGAGAAAAAATAGGATCTAACTTGTGATGGGGACCTCTAAGTATTAGCACAAGAGCAATTAACCCAATAATGAGATAACAGAGCTTTGCTGGCGTAGTGCAGTAGATGGAAAGCTGATGATGGCATTAGCAGAGGAAGGGGTAAGTAGGTTTGAGCTAGGCTGGGAGGAGGCACAGAGTATGGCACAGACACGGGAAGCAGGCACTGGAGAGCGAGGCCATGGCCAGAAGGGCACCAGAGCCAGCTGCCCTGCTCTGGCCAAGGAATGTGTCGGCCACCCTAGACACAGCTCACTACGAGACAGAAACGACAGGATAAATCCAGCTCCTCTCCCCTTCCCGTTTGGCTGGGCAGAACTGATCCTCCACTGTTACTGTGATGGGGCACCACGAACTGTGTATGGAGCACACGCAGTTAAACAGTCCAAGTTAACAGCTGAACTTGAAATACCCTAACATTTCCCAGTGATGGGTTTACACAGACAGCAGGCTTTGCTAATTAGGTCATTCTTTACTAGACATATTGGAGTGGTGTTATGGGTGCTCTTAAAACTGCTGCCTAATGAAGTAATTCATAATTAGTAGACTCTGGTCACTTAGAAAATCGTTATTTCATCTACAGCATTCACCAAATCTAAATTTATATCCAATATTCTTCTTTAACAGCCACACAGTCTCCCAGCAGCAAAGCTCACAGACCAGCTTCCAGTTATGCACCACTACAGAAGGTAGCAAAACAGAGCTAGCAGTTCACACCACCAGCATCTTCTACTACCACAGCCCTAGAAGGATCGGGAAACAGGAGAGAGGAAAAGAAATCAGTACCATTTAGGGGACAGAAAAGCCTGTGAATAAAGCAAGGAGCCAGGTCCTCCTCCTGACTTTCTCAAGTCCTTAAATAAGAGGAGCACAGGCCAGGCGCCGCCACAACTGATGACATCCGGAGTCCCTCCTCTGGATGCTCTCAAAGCCTGGATCTCAGCTGGGAGAATTCAGAGCATTTCCATCCCTCTCCAGTATACATCTGTGTTTATTATTTTTTTGCCTGCAAGACTGACAATGAGCAACCCTGTCCACATATTTTCTAACAGAGAGCGCAGTTTGTTTATCTGTCAGCTATAGGTGCCTGTGCTTAATATGTCTGGGGTGACAAGAAAATAAATGGACTTACTATGCCATATTTAGACCCCCTTCTTGCCCCTCACCAGTGTGTTTGTCTCCTTTTTGCTCTCCCAGGGGACTCACAGCACTGTGCCCCCGCTTGTATTGGCTCTGATGCTCAGAAGGCATTTTTTAAAGTGCGGGATATCTTTTTCAAGGACTTGCCCATTTATCATCTCGAAAGAGAAAATTCTCAGTGATTTCATGAGGATCGGCCCTTCATCATCAACTGGACCAGACTGACCAGATTCTGCCACTTCAACCACTTCTCACACAGAAGCAGTGGAAGAATTTCATCAGATTTCAGGCCCATAGTAATTTTTCTTCCTGGTTTAGGAACCAGTCTGAAGGGAGGCGAAGGTCACTGAGATGTACTTACAAAACAACTCTGACTTGTTTCTGAGCATTCAATTCTTGGCCCTGCAGCCCGAAGCCTGACAGGAGTATGCTTTTCCTCAAGTGAATTTTTACAAATCAAATACAAAGAACCCTAAAAACGACAATTTCAAGTCAAAAACCATTATGTCAAAAACCTGCCCTGGCTGCATGTTTGTGCTGCAACCCCACGCACAGGGGCTCTTCGGGTGCTGTAGAGGGACTGACCTGAGCTGAAGGGCGCAGGAATCACCATAGTTGTCCTGACACTGCAGCACAGCACGGGGGATGCTGAGCAGCGTCAGAAGCACTGCATGGACCTGCAGGTAAAGGAGGATTGTGCCACATACTCAGTGCTCTAAAGGCCTGTCAGTCACATCCCTCTAGATTAAAGTAAATAAATATTTCATCTTCATGCTAACATCACAGAATCAGGGATTGGTTTGTGCTGGAAGAGACTTTAAAGCTCATTCAGTTCCAATCCCTGCCACGGGCAGGGACACCTTCCACTAGAGGAGATCGCTCCAAGACCCTGTGTCCAACCTGGCCTTGAACACAGCCAGGGATGGGGCAGCCACAGCTCCCCTGGGCACCCTGTGCCAGTGACTCAGTACCCTCACAGGGAAGAACTTCTGCCTAAGAGCTCATCTCAATCTCCCCTCTGTCAGTTTAAAGCAATTCCTCCTTGTCGTGTCCCTACAGGCCCTTGTAAAAAGTCTCTCTCCAGCTTTTTTGTCGGCCCCTTTAGGGATTGGAAGACATTTATAGGGTCTCCCTGGAGCCTTCTCTTCTCCAGGCAGAACAAGCCCAGCTCTCTCAGCCTGCCTTCATAGGAGAGGCGCTCCAGCCTGCAGAGCATCCTCAAGGTGCTTACATGCAATAGGTCCAGTGTCAACCTACAGGCTAACACCAGTGTGAAAATAATAAAGGAAAAATGCTCTAAATCAGTTTTTGAAAGTTCCAAGAGCCAAGGCCCAAGGGGAGGAAATTCAGCAAAGTTAATGAAAACATTCCCAAACTGTCATCTTAATTAGCTTCAGCACAATATTTAATGTGGTTGAACAGCATGGGATGGTTTGGGAAACAGCCTCAACTATAGCAGACATGCGGTGCTTCAGTGAGAAATGGATGACATCTCTTCCTGGTACACAGCAAACTTGTTGGGTAATGTTGTTTGCTGGGAAACAGTATCTGGCTGCAGGATCAATCTGCTGTCCAGTTCGGGCCCATGAAGGGGACCAAGGACAGCAGTCACCTTCGGCTGGCCATTACATCAGACTGTGAGTCCTTTATCTTCATATCCTTACAAAGTGGAGCACTGGAGAAAGCCTAAGCAAGACCCCACCTTGAAAGAGCTTCCAGTCTGGGAGGAGATCAGGACAACTTTTAAACAGGAAGGAGTCAAACCTGAGCCTCCTACCCAGTCAGTCACAAACAGAGCAAGCACCAACACTGCCTCTGCTCCAGCAGCTTTGTAAATCTTGCTTCTCCTGCCCCAAGTGTAATAGCCCCAAAATACAACATCTTATGTGGGGTGGAGGGTTAAACAGAACATCCTGTTGGACAAGAAGGAATTCAGGTTGGTTTCTTTCATTTCTTGGCTTTCAAGCCAGAGTCATGCATGCATACAGGGTATTAGTGAAATATGCAAACTATCAAAAACCACCTGAGCATTCGGACCAATAAACTGGCACTGTTACCCCTCCACACTTGCAAACAGTATCAAAACATCTTTAAATGGTGAAGACCCTGGTTTTGTAAAGGTAAGAATGTAATCCGAACCAAGAGTCCAACCCCAAATTGCCCCTATCTATGCAGATGCCTAAGGAGACTTAGGAGGATCAGCTTTAAAGATCACTGCAAGGCCAAACCCTTTATCTTACAAACTGGCTCCATCTCCTGAAGACATCCAGGCACACTCAGCTCAAGCAATTTGCCATCTCTACAGGCATTCGAAGAATATATAAAGAGAAGCATTATATTAAAATCAAGATTAAAATGGCTGAAATGTCTGCTGCAACGTCTTGTGGAGAGGGAAGGAAGTTATCATTGAGCAGAAACACTAAATCCCTGCTGAAGTGAACCCGCAGCCACATTTATGCTTCGGCACCACCTGAGGATCCTGGCCCCATAGCTGTTTCAAAGGAGGTCAAGGAACAGTCTGAGGAGCTATGTACCAGTTTCCTAATAGGACTGCCTCGTCTCACATTCCTGCTGATTTCTTTCATACCTTCAAAGTTGTTACAGCAGCTCATAAAGAGAAAATAAAGATTAGACACAAGCCTTTGCCCTTGAGACCATCCCTGACCTCTGGTTTGCCATTTACATTTATTACAAAAGAGCCTGAAATGTTTTTGAGTCACGGAAAAGCATCTGATGGTTACAGAGGGTTTTGCACCAATAACGCTCTGCTCGCCTCAGACAGAGCTTTGCAAGGATATTGAAACTCCCTCAGACACAGGCAATAAACACAACTATGCCAAAGTTGGGAGGAGGGGAAGGAGGGGGATGGTTCCTTGCACACCACTGTTTTCTTATCCATCTGGAATTAGGAAAGCACGCCTGGAAAGAAAGAGCCAACAGCTTTGGATAAGTCAGCCCAATTCCTCGGCTATGACATAGTCACTGTATGCACACGCGAGAGAATGCGAGTAACTCACTTGTCTGTATCCAGCCATTATTTAAAATAGAGGAAATTAAAAGATTCACCATGGCAATTCACAGACTTCATTAAAGGATCTGGAGTCAGCGTGCTCTGGGCTGAGCCCCCTCCTCCTGCAAGGAGTGAAGCAGTCCCATGCTCAAAATCGGATTTAAGAGGGCTTGAGAGCGTTCACATCTGGTAAAATTTGACCCCAGATCAGCGCTTCCCTGCAGGCTTGTGCCATTGGAATCAATGGGAATTACACTGGAGACGTGTGGTTAGCTGGGAGTCACAGCAACAAGAGGGCAAGAGTGAGCTGCCGTCACCAGTGGGCTCCTGAGAAGAGGCATCCTGCCCTGCTTCCCTCCTTTCTAGCTTCAGTTTCCTTTATAAGCTGGCTATAATTTGTCCTTGCAGAATAGCTATAGCTTCCTTTTATCTGCCACTCACAAACTGCCCATTTGCTACCACATGCTGCATGACAGCCTAGAGGAAAAAGACAGTGTTTCTCATGAGTGTTCATATAGTCTCTTCAATTCAATTTAAATGTGAGCTTCATTATGACCTTGTTAGCACCCCTCTCCTGTTTACTTTCCATTACCATTCAGTCTGTCAAAATTCATTAGCACAAATGACCATAGAAACTGTGAGCTGCTTGAATCCTCGCAGTTTGAAACAGATTTAGTGGGTGAAACTCAATCTGCCCATCGGCCGGGGGGGCTCTGCCGGCCCCGCGCTGCTGCTGACTTGCAGATTTTAGAAGCCTTCGCAAGCAGAACGTGGTGACAAGAGTAAGTCTCTCTGAGTTAGGGGAAACTGAGCCAACACATGTGAGGCCCAGGCAGGCAGCCACAGGTAATGTGCATTCGGGACTGGCACAGGCTGAAGAAAATGGGAAATGGAACCGATCTGCACCCCCTACAACAGAATAAAATATGAGGGGAAAATACATCTCAAACCCAAAGATATTCTACAAAGAAATGAAAAGTGGGAGGGAAAAGTCAAATAAAGGATAGGATTCCTGGAGCTCTGCAAACCACACAAGTATTTTGTATGCAGCCTACATCACCACCTCAGCCTCAAGAGAAGATGACTTCTTTACTGAGCTCACCCTTCCCTTTAGTCTCAGCTAGATTTCTGGTCCCCAGAAGGATATTCTAACATATGGTTGACTTCTTCACATAATACCTACTTCACAACCTCACACAAAAACTTCCACAATATATGTCATTTTGACACGGATTTAAACATGATAAACAGTGTAATACAATCTCCAGCTGTTTGAACAATTCTGGTCATAAAGTGCCTCACTGCACTGTCATCATGCTCGCTTCTGCATCGAGCCTTTGTTCTCTTTTATTCCCTACATTGTTTCCTTTCCACTCTGAGATGTTTTGAAAGAAAGATGCATAAATGCAATGTTAAAACCAACATTCCTTTGGGTCTTTCATCTCTATGCAAATAAAAACCTCAATTTAAGATTTTATTAAAATCAGAGAAGGATAAATGAAGTGCGGCTTTTTGTTTTTTCAATCTGGTCAGCTCAGTCTGAAACATTGTGTGTAACTTTTCAGCAAATGCTTGTGCAAAGCATTTCCAGAGTGATAGAAAGTATAGGGAAAGAAAATACCCAGGTCAGTATTTAGTTCACTTTTACAAAAAATACTAAAAAGCTTTGAAATGAAACGTTTTGTCTATTGAAGCTGCCACAGAAGAAAACACTTTGGTTTCAGTCAATTGGATTTCTTCTTGTTTCCATTTTTTTAGGGTAGCCCAGAAGATCAGATGAAAACCTCCCTTTTTCTGTGCAGTTCTGGTAAAATCAACATCTAACAGTGAAGCAGACGCCCATTAGAAGAGGACAATACCCACTGGCATGCTGTTTTCCAAGTCCCGTTTCTGGAGGTTCCCTGTGCTGGTTTGGTTATGAAACCCTATCTGCTTGGGCACTATCAGCACAGTCCCGGCAGAAACCCCCTGCCCTCAGTGCTCCTGCAACATTTCTAAGTTCTGGAGAACATACATTTTCCTACTGCTCTTCTATACACAGGATGCACTGAAACACAAAGATTAGAGGAAAGCAAACAGCAAAGACGAGACCTATAAAGGCAAGTCTGTATCTGAGTCCACAACTGGCCGCAGTCACAGGGGCTTTATTACGAAGCCTTTCCCATAGTTAAGCATCTCCTCAGTGCTCCAGCATGGCTGTGGAATGAATGTGAATCCTTCTCTGCCAACCCAGGTGTGGAAGAATGTATTTTAATATCATAAGAAAGACAGAGAAAAGGAAAAGGAGTATTTCACTTCATTAGTGTGATTTAAAAAGGGAAGATCCAAGATAAAGATGAAGGGAAATCTACAGCAGCCTAAGGAACGAGTTCCCGAGGGAAACTATAGAAGCCCCATCAATCGAGATGCTTAAAATTAAACTCCATACAGCACAAGAAAGTACACAGTGCAAAACAACCCTGCATCAGCAGAAGGATCAGCCACACAGTGTCTTTCTCCCCTTCTGGTTCCTGTTTCCCAACTGTCCTGGGAGCATCTGCTCCCACACAGCACTGCTGTCACTCCTGAAGAGTGGCTCCAGTTACTTTAATTGGTTTAGCTTCATGTTAAATTCCTATCTGGAAATGCAGATGGACACATCATTATAGGCTTATTAGTGCTGAGTAATAACTCACTCTGGTCTTGGTTGTAACTTTACACTTTGCTCTGAGTAACGATGATCACTGTCCCACTGCTCAGTGGTGAAGAAGGAACTAGGGCCACCCGCTAGCTATTGCCCTTTTGATTTCCCTTTGGCCGTAAGACATCTTCTGAGGGACAAGTCCTGGGGACACAGCTTTCAGAGTTCACACTGCTGTAGGTCAGCTGAAGTTTAGCATCAGTCCCTGCAGGCACGCCAGGGATAACTTGTGTGGATAGCTTGTTTTCACTGCGCAAGCTTGGGGCAAAACTGGGGTAGTTCTGGTTTGCAAATATGATAGGGGTATTCCTAGTGTAGAAAAAAGAATTACCAAAAATCAAACAGATTAGAAACCTTGTCGGCTCATGCCAGGAAAGCCATTAATATAACTAAATAGTGTTGACAGGCAAAAAGATAAAAATCACATGTCAAAGCTGGGGGGAGGAGGATTTGATTAAAGATGGCCTAACTGATTCAGCAGCAATTAAGGCTGCTCTTCAAGTGGTGCAGTTCATTCCTGCCAGGAAGGAGGCAGCGGGTCCAACTCTCTCCTCACTTGCACAAGCCTTACAGTGGTGAAAGCCACTACCTCTGCTCAGGGACCTGCTGCCTCAGTTCAGCACAGAGCAGAGCAGGATCCGGCCCAAAAGGCCTGTGGCAATTGTACAGGATCAGATAAGATACCTCAGGAATGCAGCTCTGAGTGGAGCACTTTGGTAATGCTTTAATTTCCATCCTTGGCTTGCTCAGCCCCAGCTTTCATTAAGAGACTACACAGTGGTTGAAGAAAAAGTTTTTACATGAATTAGTTTAAAGGGCAGGAATTACATTCGTGTTTTAATGATGTGGAAATGAATAATCCGAGCAGGGAGCAACAAACATGGGAAGGGCTGCTCCGTCATTTATATTCACCTAATGAAAGCAACACTTGATTTTCTTAACTACTTCTCCGGTTACCTGGCAGCAAGCTGGCAGACACAGAGGCTCCAGCCCTGCAGAGCACACAGGTACCCTCTGATGTTATTTGTACTGGGGTACCAACTAGGGTGCTCAGCTGAGCTCAGAGCTGGTTGGGCTGGATTTTGCCCTACCATACGATGCCATGTATAACTGAAAGGTCTGGCCCTACACTACAGGTGATGGAGCTGGAGAAGCAAAGTAGCACCCTCCAAGGTGGGAGGCAAGATGAAGGCATCTGCCCACCTTCACACTGCAGCTCCATCAACAGTCCCTTTCCCAGCGCAGAATCCAGGCCGCAGTTTAGAGCACTGCAGAGGACCAGAATGAATCACCCCACTTACCAGAATAACTTATCTCACAGCTATGAGTCTAAAGGTGCTTTACAACTAGTAATTAATTCCAAAATGCACCTGCCAGGAGAGTAATATTTTTATCGCCCTTTTATCAATACATAAACTGAGGTCCAATGTGCTGAGATCACGTGGTGATCAATGGTAGAGTCAGAAACAGAAGCCAGGGTCCTTCTCCAGTGGGAGTTTGTTCATCACATAAATACACGCTTCCATGTTTGGTTTATAGCTGCATAAACCAACACACTTGCCTGAAGTTTCCCAGTGAGTCACTGCAGAAGCCTGGAAAGGACTCCAAGGAATCCCTTTAAGAAAAGCAAGCAAGCTTTGACCTGGCACATGTTACTCCATGTACTTCACTGCACACACAAGTCATGTACTGACAATTGTAGTGCAGCATCCCTACAAAAGATGAACCGTAATGAGGCTCTGCCTTGGACACAACCAAAGGTTCCAATTTTCACAAGCAGAATCACACAGACTAAGAGGCCATGATTACACGTCACTTGAACCTGGAAGAAAAATGTGCAGCTGATAAAAGAGGCCAGCACATGGATGCTGCGTTTCCTGAAGTACCTGACAAGAATGACCAACCAAAGGGAGAGGAAGATCTCAGACATGGAACAGCCAAGGCTCCATTCTTGTGCTAACCAAGGCAGCCAGGTCCCCCCTGCAGTTTGCCCCTCACAGCCAGCAGTGTATCAAGCCCCCAGTAGCCCCAGGAAGCCAAACTGGGCTCCAGGGCTCTCCCAGTTGCTGCACAGAGTTATACTGCAGTTTTCACCTTCCAATCTACTTTCCAAATGCAGCAACGAGCCTGCCCGAAGTATCCAAGCCTTGTGTTTCTGGTGTGGAAGGTCGTGGGTGGAGCTGGTCTATAACTTCCTATTTTATGTTGCTGTAAAAGCTTTATAGGTCTGGACAGCAGAAATTGCACCACACAAGCTCAGGACAAGAGGCTGAAGACAGCTGTTGTATCTTATTTGTGCTTTATTTCTAATCAGGCTCCTGCCTGAAACCTCAAAACCACAATATCAGCCACTTGGAAATAGGCAATAGCGACCAGCAGGGCAGTGCTGCTTGTTTAAGGCCAATAAAACATGAAGTTGGATGTACGCCACCCACCAAGCTGATTTCTTCAGCATTTTCTACACAAAAGCTACCTACTGACTTCAGCAGGAACTGTATTCATGTATGGTTGCAAAACCTGAGTTACAGCCCTGGAAATCAAAAATAAAACCTTGCGTCCAGCAACAGAACTACAGTTATGTGGCTGTGCAGGTAACATACACCTGGCAACCAACCTGCACGTACATACACCTGGTAACCAACCTGCACGTACATACACCTGGTAACCAACCTGCACGTACACATGCCTGCCCTGTATGAGTAAGTAGACAAACCAGCTCCCCCTCACACCCAGTGATCCACAGATCAGTTTGTCTTTAGGAAAGAAAGTGGTGCCATCAGGTCTGGGGATGGGGGTTGGTTGGTTGGTTGGGTTTTTAGTCTAACTTCATTTTGGTTACACTACAACTCAGTCTTTGGAGATAAATGATCACAAAGAGGCTGCAAAAAACCTCAAGCGCGACTGTCTGTCCCCAGGGAGCTCTCTATCACAGGAACTGAATCCACTTAGAGAAATTAAGGGAACAGCAGCTCTTTTGCTGTTCCTTAGCTCTCCCTAAAGAGCATCCCACCCTACACCACCACCACAAAGGATGGAAGAATGGGGCGGGTGTAACAGTGCCATCTGGTGATGGCAGCCTGAGCCATAGTCATGCGCATTGCATGCGCGCACTTACACGACACATTTAGCACATATTTACTGTGACAGCTTGTACTGCAACCAGTGCTTCAACTTCATCCTAGCTGTGGCAGCGGTCCTGAGGCAGGGCACTGCTAAGGACATCATCTAATTCCACCAATTTTTCGTGGCTGATGCTTCATGATAAAAATAAGTGCGGGGCTGACTTGTCTCAGGGGTGTTGATTCCTTTTATAGGTTAGTATTCCTTTAGGGGATGAGGCCTTAACAGCTGAACATCAGTTCATGATTAAAAGAAGCAATTTTCAGTCAGCACAGAGACACATCTGCTACCTGAGAAAGACCCAAGGACACAAGGGGAAAGAAACAGGTACAGCTCTGTTACTGAAGTTGCTCTCTGTAAAGCAAGCAGTGAACATGAGCTCTGAAACTACAGGCTATGAAGGAAGCAAAGATGCTTGGGGAGAACAGCAGAGTGATCTGGAACTAAGGGAATTTAGGGTTTACAAAGGGCAAGGACAAGAACAGCAACTGTGTGAGCTGGGAGGATGTTCTAGGATGGTACAAAGTATATAACTGATGGTCATTAATCTCTGCAAGAGAAGGAGCTCTTCTTTTGTGCCATCTGTTTGTAATTACTGCCCCACTCAGCTCTAGGCCTAAATTGTGCAATTAAAACTCCATTCTGAACCACCCAAACTGCTGAAGGTTTTGGAAGGCACAGGAATGGGAGTATCAGGCATAAACTGCAGGGTTTATAGCATTTACACAAGAGCACCCAATTAGCTCATGCATGAGTGCCAGAAGAATACACACGAGCACCCCATCAGGTCATGCATGAGTGCCAAATGACTTCACTCACATGCATCCAGGCAGCTTATGCAGGAACGCTCCAGTACATCATGCATGAGCACCCCATTAACACTTAAGTGTCTGATCAGGCTGTGCATGAACAGCTCATTAATGTACTCATATGTGCACGATTAATTCATGTATGAGCACATGATTAGTTCATGCATGGGTGCCCAACTGGTATATGCATGAGCACCCAATCAGTTTGTACACAAGTGCCTAACCGGTATATGCTGGAACACCCTATTTGGTCATGCTTGAGAACTCCAGTACTTCATGCATGAGCACCCAAATAACTTATGCTGGAGGAATGTATTTCATGCATGAGTACCCAACCAGTACATGCATGAATGCCCCGGGAACTTATGCTTCGGGACTCAAATATTCCACGGGTGAGCCCCAGTCAGTTTGTGCATGAGCACCCCACTGACTCACCTTGAGGACTGCGCTGGGCATCCATGCATGTTTTTGGCGGCTGGAGCTGCAGTGGTGCCTCTGCCAGGTGCTGGTCACAGCCAGTGCCCAGACATCTGTGAAACTGATGGAAACACCCAAAATACCCCCAAGCATCAACCCTGAAGAGCTCCCAATATCCCAGCTCAGGCGTAGCTGAGAGAGAGCAGAGGAGGCACACAGAGGAGATGGGTGAGGAGATAAGGGGCTGGAGAGGAGCTCTTGGAAGGAGGCATTCCATACGCAAGCAGCGCATTCCAAGGAACTCCTGCAGGACAATTCATGGGCAGTTTTAACTTCTTCTGCATGTCTTCTGCAGAAGTGTCAGAAACATCACCTCTGGAACCAGACAGAAGTTGTCTAGAAACTCTGATACAGACCAGCTGTTTGTGATTCTGCAGCATGTCCAGGAGAACTCAAATCCAGAGAGGAATGACTGGTAGTCTCCAGAAGTCTCACTCTCAACAAAATGTATTAGCTTAAGTAGGATAAAGGATGAAGCTCTGCAGCATGTGCTGCACAGGAGCTCAGAAACAGTGATATAATGACACGTGGTGGTCATAACATTTATGATCTTATCAGACCAACTCACTTACGTCTCTTAATCACTGGTAAGTCCAACTTGCACAACTTCCCTTGCTCAGGCACCAGGAAAACAAGGTGGTATGTATTAAGCCTCACTCATTCCAATAAAAATGCGTTACAGGAATGAATGTATTTATTAACTCTCAGCATTGATGCCAACAGTTTTGGCTCAATTACAGTTTCCTGGCTTTGGACACAGGGTCACAAATCTTGAAGAATTTTGAATCTTGCCCTGGAGTAAGGAAATTTCTGAAGCCTGAGCTGGAGCTGGCTGCCACAGGGGACACAAAGCAAAGCCCAGGCGCCCTTGAAACAGTATGATAGCTTTTTCAACATTCAAACAGAACAATTTAAACATTTGCAAGAGCAGGGGAAAGGCTGGCTGCAAGATGGTTTACATCAGCTCCTTGCACTTACATGCACTCAGATGCAAAGAAAGCAGCCAGCCAGAGCCCTCTGCCTCGGCCTAAAAGGAGAGGCTACTCTTGAAAGTCCCAGTGATCCAAGCCCTTTCAGGAGCAAGACAAGCATGAGACTGGCTGCAAGGCAAGAGGAAGAGTGTGTCTACCTGGCTGGCAACCAGACTCACAAACACAAAATTATTATTTACCAGAACCAATTATTTCCTGATTGGCAAAAGCTACAAATTTCATCCTTTAAGCATTTTATCAGGGATTCAGAAATTACCATGGCAGGATGGCAAGAAGTCCTCACTGCCAAGAAAACAGCAGAGGTGGGCAGGAACAATTATCGCTATTATGTGTTAGTCCCAGCCATGAGCATCTCACAACTGTAAGAGTCTTGTCATTAACTCCAAACACCCCCATACACCTTGTGTCCTTCCCTGCATGCCTGAACTATCCTGTCCTTCGCACCAGGACAGGATGTACTTCTTCACTTGATTGCATATTCAGTGCCTAGTGCAGTAAGAGGCAGATAACTCCCCGGAGACTCGTGCTCAAAGCCAGAAACACATTTAGCATTTAACACGGCCAATCCACCAGGGTCACAGTCAGCCTGAGCATCCTTAATGTGTTCACACAATCGTAACGCTGGTACATCACCGAAAATAACACACTTTGGAGCCCCAAATGTGGCCTGAAGAATCTCTTCTGAAAATGAGACTTGCACTCTCAAATGTCTAAGCTATTACTGAGAAAGTAAATACATTACTGGATTCTGAAGTAAGAGACTACATATGGCTGCAGAAGGGAATTAGCCAATGGGTTCATGCAGGAGTATTTGGCGGGAGATTCAGCACATGCCCAAAGCAGAATTTGCCAAACAAGATTTGTGGAGGCTCCTGCTCTGCTTCCAAACTGGTCTTCTTTCCTAGATGAAACCTAGAAGAACCAGAGGCGCCTTTCTCCTAATGCAGGCAGGAGCTGCACTTGGGAAGTCACTAACCCCACCAGAGGGACCCATCCTATCCAGCTCTAAAGGGCAGGATTAGCCAACAAATTTGATTGGAAATCTTTTGGATTCACATTTCATTTACACATCTCTGCCAGCTCCAAATGAGGCACCCTTTCCCCAGTCTGAGCATACTCTGGCTGCAGAAGCAATAAGGTTTATACTACTCCAAGAAGCACAACATTTCATTTCTAAAGCGAGATCCACAGATATTGAACATTCCTTCACATGCTGAAATCCCTGCTGTTAGTGCTGAAACTCAACCTGAGTTTGCATTTCAGGAGACCATCAACAGCCTGTGGTTAAATCCTCAAGGGGAGATAAGGCACCTGAACACCTGTGAATGCAGGATTTATAGGCTTTCAGCAGAATCTCTTTCTGCACACAGTACTCAACATGAACATGAGCTGTATGGAAAGCCACAGAACAGCCACCCCCCAACTTTACCAACAGACAGCTTTCTCCTTTTGTCCTCCCTACCTACATCGGAGGGTTTCAGCCATAATACTAGCACTGAGTTAGTAACAACAGATTTTGGACAGAAAGCAATGTTAGCTAGGAAAAAAAAAATCTAAATGAAAACTTGCACTTAATTAGGCTAAGCTGGGGCATCACCAGTGATATGAGACAGCATTAAATATACTTGGCCCAGCTAATGAACCGCAGGCTACTCTTGCAGACATGGATAATCTTTACGTAACTAAATGGCATTAATTCTTTGAGTGTGAGTTTCCAGAGGAAACAGAGAAGAGGATGTTGCAAGCACATCAGCAGGACGGTTTAGAAACCTGCTGTCTGGAGTGTTTTTAAGCAGTTTTGCAATTAGGCGAGAGGATACCCTCTTACATGCAGACTTACTGCACAGTGGTTGAGAAATAACACGTCCTAGAAACAGAGGTTCAACCTAGTGCAGACAGATGGAGAGAGCCCACACTGCTGCTCCCTTCTCAAGAGGAAACAGCAGAATTCAGATCATGCACCCAGGGAGCTCCTCTGTGTGCCTGCAGTTGAACAATGGGCCTGACCCTCCTTAACACAGCATCTAATCACTACTGTGCAGTGCAATACCTTCCAGGCACACTGAACCCCACAATATTGTTGTGAGGTGGAAAATACATTCATAGCAATTTTACAGATATTAAAGGGAGGAATCAAGAGATTAACTGACTTGCCAAAAGTCACAGAAGAAAGCTGCGGAATAGCAGGAACTGAACACAGGTTTTCACACTTCAGATCAATGTCAAGAGTTTGTACTTCAGAGCTGCTCTGGGAAAGATGTCTTGGCTGTGGCTGCAAAATCCTCTCCTTATCATAACAACTGATTTGTTTGTAGAACGATGATGTGTATGCAAGATGTGCCCATAAACCACAGTGAGCTTATTTCATTCCCAATCACAAAGTTCAAACGCTCCAGAGTTAAAAATAAAAGTAGCATTTAGCTCTACAGTGCATGGATTTTGTTATAGAAAAAGCTAACTCCTTCAAACAAGAGCAGAACTAATAATTCTGGTTTTATCCTTCACACTCAAAGTGTTTCTAAGGGTGCATCTGGCCCCAGAACAGCTCTGGATCAGGCAGCAGCACAACACACCCTTGCTGGCAAATGGAACTCAGCACGTTTGGGAGCTAGAGAAACATAAATCTCCTCCAGTGCGAGTGCCTGGACTCTTCTCCAGGTCTGTTACAAAGCAGATAACAAGAGGGGTCACTGAACACTGCACAAGAAAAGACTGCATGGGTCTGGAATATGTATTGGAATATGTGGAATAATAAGTGCACTTGAAGTCTTCTAGAAGCATCAATGAAGGGAAAAACAGTGAGGAAGAGATTCTGCAACTGCCTCCACACTGCAGAAAGCAGAAGGCTGGGTGGGCAGAGGCACACACAGCGCTGTGCTACAACTACATCCACTAACCAGCTCCCAGAGCTGCTGGACACCACTGTCCTGCGGTCAAATCATCTGCGGTGCCCCTTCCTCCTCACCATGTCTTTTGCTCTTCTCAAGGAAGGATCCACACAAGCATGAAAGAATGCAGAGAGCAGCTCAGGAAGGAAACACAGGAATCACACTGGTGACTCCCAGCTTTGCATCACACTGTTTCAGACCATTCCTGAAAAAGGATCCCAAGAAGAAAACAGCCATCTCAAACCCAGGCAGGATTTTAAAACCTCATTGCAATCCATGCATATTTCCAGATAAAGATGAATCTGCTTTACACTGCCATACTTCTTTGTTAAAGCTAGTTGAAGTAAACTGGATGTGGTCCCTAGTATCGGACCAGTGGCCCAGCACTATTTATTGCTTTTCAAGGCACACAGTGGGTATTGCATCATTGTGAAGAGCTCTTTTCTTTCCACATCTGAAATTCCTGTACAAGGCAGATCTTTGGAAAAGAAAACAGCGGTGAAAAGCAAAATACTAGTCAGAGGGAAGAGAATCACACACACACTACTAAACCTGCTTTTATGAGAGCAAACTGCCTTCTACAAAGAAATAGTCACAGCTCTGGAAAAGGAAACACACTTATCAGATCAGTGCCGTTTGCAAAGGAAATGAAAAATGCTGAATGCTTATCACTGAAAGTGTTTTTAATGAGCTTAACTGCTGTATTTTAGTCTTGAAGGAAGAGTAGAAGTACTTAGAAAAAACAAGCAGCATAACAGATCATGAGGCCTAGTAATTCCCTTTGAACCACTCTGTACTAGTATGTATTCTATCACCAGCTTTGCCCATCCTGTTTTATGGCATGTGGGATAACTGCAGTCTGGCACAGGAGGAACATGCCTTTTGCCAAATGCGTAAGTGAACTCCTAGTACCTGTGTCACCTCCCTGGGAGACCCAGTAAAGCTCATGACTGAATCACCAGCTGCTCACTGCTTAACTTTCCAGTAGGATTCCTGCATGACAGTCTCTGAAGACAGCAAAGCATGTTCCCATTCTCCTGCTTCTGTGGCTAGAACCTAAGGGCTGTGTGCAGCTAACAGTTCAGAAGCCAAGTTTGAAACCAGTTAAAGACAGCGAGTTAGAACAAGAATCTGGGAGTGTAACAATTTCATTAATCATCTTCATTATCTTGGCATACATCAGGAACTTATTAGCAAAACTAAGAGCTAAGCAAAGGGGAATGAATAGTCAAAAAACTGCAATTAAAAGAGGACAACACACACCCAAGGGAAGATCAAATAAATACTAATCTGTTAAAAAGGAAAGAATACAGACTATTGGAGAATAGGTCCTTATCACCAGTATGCAGCACACCGCCAGATCCTTCTGCTCCCGCTGCACCCAAACAAGTTTCACTGCTCCTCACAGACTTAAAGGTACATCTGGAGCTTGAGTGCTTTGAGAATCATGTATGTGGAGAGGCAGCACGTAAGGTAGGGTCAATCTAAGCAAATAGTAAACATCAAGAGACTGCAGCTGGGTCAACCTGTAGTGGGGTAACTATCTGGTCCAGGACCTCAGCGTGTTTCCAGGTTGCCAATACATCCTTGAATACTTACTGGTTTCTACAATAAATGCACTTAAGGACTGAAGAGCAAGGCGAGCCCCTGCTGCCATTCAGTGTGAATGACAGCTGGAGACACATGTAAGGAATCTCAAACAGGTTTTTCTGGAAAAGAGGTTCCCAGACAAGCATTGGGGGGGGGGGGGGAAGGGAATAAATCCCTCTTCCATGGTATGTAAAATACTCAAATTTGGCCTCAGTAGAAAGCCAAATGCTTGGGGATTTTGTTTGTTTGTTTTTCAAGATGTAGTTTAAAACACTGTTATTGCTTAAATTTCACTAATGGAAACCTGGGTTTAGCACCCAGGCCTGTCTGGGTTTACATGGAAAAACTGAGACGTGAAGGAACAGAGCCATCGGTAGTCCCAAGGCATTTCAATGGCAGACACTGAACTCTGCGCAGGCCATGTTGTTGTGGAAACACCAGGCGACAGTTTTTGGCTGAGCTGCATTGGCACATGCTACAGTCTGACATTCCTAAACATTGCAAAAATGTCCTTTGCATGCCAAGTGACTGGTGTTGCAAAGGCTTTTGAAAGCCCATAGCGGGGACCCTTCCTATCTCCAATGTAACAGTACAACTGGGGACAAGAGAGGTGCCTCCCTCTGACATACTGCAGTAAGGATGGAAGGGGATACTGCCAGCCACACAAGCTGAGACACAAGGCAGCTTCACATCCTGGGATTTCAAGCACAGAACAACAATTGACTTTTGGGCAAGTTCCCATTAACTTTGAACTGGGGAGAGCAAGCACCCCTCAGAGTATGTCCCTTAACCACCACTGAGAAGTGTGCCTTCTAGGAAAAGCTTGGGAGCACCAGCTGGACTGTTTCCGATTCAGATGAAGTCAGACCTCCAAAGAGAAAATAAAACAGAAAGGACATCTAAATCAGCTTATATGTTAAAGCTAATGAAAAAGAGAAAAACTCCCATCCTGTCTCCTCTTCCAATACCCAATAAGTAATAATAACCCAAATCCAAGTACCCAATAAGTGAGCTAAATGCTTAAACACTTCAGATCTAACCTCATATTAAACTCATACCAGTTTACAGCACCTTGGGGGCATATAAAGTGGCCTAAATATGAGTATAAATAATTATGTGTAATCAAGATTTCAGGCTCCCTTTGCCTGAAGTGGAAAAACCCCATACTCATTCCAAATCCAAATTCATTTTGGAAATGAATTTTCATGAGTGATCAGCGTATCTGCTAATCAACATACCTAGAGTCGAGCCCCACAGCACGAGTGCCAAGAACAGACGGTATGGATGATACAACCTGCATGTTCACTGAATTGATCAGTTTGACAGATACCCTATGCCCTAGGCAGATATTAAATGTGATTGATTGGGGTTGGAATGGACCATGCTGAAAACCATTTCAAAAATGTTTTCTTCTCCAAACCAAGAGCTGAAAGCAGTGCCCATAGTATTCTCACTGCAGAATTTCAAGGTTATTCTGCTCAGGGAGCCACAGGAAGACCTGTGGGTCATGACTGCGGACATGAACTCCTGAGGATGTAGCTGCAGAGCATCTTGCAGTGACAACAACAGTGCCTCTCACCACTGACTGACCTCTGACTGATGCTGCCAAGACAAAGCCACACAAGATACTCATGACTCGGCTCCTGGAATAACTTTGCCTTGCCTGTTTTAATAAATCTGTGGGAGTTTCAGAACATGATAGGTAAGTAAAGCAGTACAGACTTTTCCTGCTACACCAGCCCGTCTCCCTCAGTTCCTTGCCCATAAGGTTCAGTTACTGCATCTTAAACTCCTACCACACACCCTTCAGTCTCTTATCCTTTACCACTGGCAGAGAAGCATTTACAAGGAGATGAGGGCTGAAAAGCAGGGCCTGGATGTGCCTTAGCTTCCCCAACAGTGTTACAAGAGTGATACTCTGCAGTAGGTAGCAGCCCTCAGCTGTCAAAGCCCTGCAAAAGCAATTCCTCCATCCATTACCTCACTGGAACTGCCAGCCCATGAAAGCACAAAAGCATTTTGTACAAGTAGGAAGATTGAGAAGACTGAGTAAGGAAGCAGGCAGGCAGGTATTCATAACATGCTTTAAGTACAGTCAAAGCTTACACCCAAAGAACTTCCTGCAGCCTCACCAAACAGAAAAAGGCCAAAGCCCTAACATATGACAACATTTCAAGAGCGACCTAGTTAGTCACTGTAGATCCCTTGCACTCTTGGCACCCAGCGTCTGCAACTGCATATGTGAAAACCAGCACATAAAAACAGGGATTATTTTTCCCATGACATTTCAAACTAAGGTAAAGGTTGAATACTGCCTGCAAATTCACACTGGATGAACCCATCTGTCTGCAATCTTCAAGCTGGAAACAGCACCACTGTGGCAAATAGGAAATTTATTATTTAAAGGAAAAGAATAGCCAGTACTAGAAGACTACAGAAGTAAGTGAACACCTTATTATTTAAAACTAGAAATGGAAGGGCAACATCTACTGGCCTAATTCCTATATCTGCCTCCTCTCTAGAAGCCCTTTTACTGTGAACTTTGAGACCAGTAACTCTTACACCAGACTGAGGGCTGAGGTACATGATCTGTAACGGGTGCTCAGATTTGGCTCCTGCTACTTGGCTTGTTACAGCAAGTATTGAAACGTGACAAACCTTCTTTCTGGCTCCTCATTCTCAGCTACTGACCTCAGACCTCATAACATATTTGCTATGTAAAGTCACTGATTATTCAGTAGCAAGGATTAGCTGCTACAGCTAAAACCTGTGTGCCCTGACGTCAGACCTGACTGCAGAGCCACTGAACTGGGCAACTAAAGACGTGCAATCTCATTTACAACAGATCTTGTAAACAAGCAGTCTGGACTTGAAAACCCCAAGCACACAGGAGGAAGGAGCTCAGCACGCTCACCTCACTCCATATTGCTCCACTATCACAT
This sequence comes from Psilopsiagon aymara, assembly GCA_024733675.1. Taxonomy (NCBI): domain Eukaryota; kingdom Metazoa; phylum Chordata; class Aves; order Psittaciformes; family Psittacidae; genus Psilopsiagon; species Psilopsiagon aymara. Next base: position 60,817 of record JANRGW010032652.1, read on the forward strand.
CTCTAATGGCCCACCAAGGCAGCCGTACACACACCTTTTAAACTGATACTTCCAAGAACAGCTCGCCCTCAGACAGTCCTGGCTCTGCACAGAATCTATCGCTGGCTTTTCCAGCAGCATGCTGCTGCACAGCCACTTGGCACAGCCAAAGGAAAGTGCACTTTATGCTGCATCCGTCAGCATCAGTGACAAGCAGATTCCACATAAGGGCATGAAATCACACAAATCAGGGACAAGGTACTCGTAAGAACGGAGTGAGATTTAAGCAAGAATTTCTATCTCTGCACTTCTGCCCTGGAAGAATGGACCCGAGGATGCTGCTCAGGAAGAGCAAAGACTTTTCCAGAACTGCCAAAGAAGCTTCAACAGAATCACAGCAATTTTTCCTCTCTCTGCACAGTTTTTAACACACTCACAACTGCTGTGCGCAGTGCTGAGCCTTCTGCAGCTCATCTGAACTCTCGCTCGCATCAGCAGTCTCTGCAGAGAAATGCAAACTCCCATCTGCCCGAAGGAAGAAGTTCAAACAAAGCAGCAACACCTTGAGGTGAAGTAGAATTTTTCAGCGGCCAATGTCACGTTCAGACAGAGCAAACTGGACAAGTGCTGGGCTCCAGGTCAGTGCTTGGGTTGCACTCCTGAGCTCAGTGTCTGGAGCGGCCCATTCCCCGGGCTTGTGCCTCAGCCTGTGGAACAGGTTTTGACACTGCTCTGAGAATCAAATCCACGTTTGCTGGAAAGTTCTTAATGCTCAAACAAAAACCTATTCTTTTTTAAACAGCAGGCAATTACTACAGTAGTACAAAAACCAATGGGTATTTTTCTGTGGCTCGCTTCTCCCTACATACACAAGTGGCCAAAAAAATTCAAACACCTCATTAAGTAAACATACTTGCAAAGGTGTGTGTCTAAATGCACACGTATTAATGCGGACACTGCTGCCTGCCTTTCCTTGTAATTCCCAGGCAATTCCTCAAGTTCTTGAGCCCCCTTTGCCTAATACAGCAGGCCCATCTCTGGCATAACAGATGCTCCTAATTTATCCTTCAACATCACACCTAGAAATTGTGCCAGTTGGATACCAGGGTCCCTAATTTGGAGCACTGCCTGTTGGAAGAGGGATGGCCATGGAGTGAGCTCCAGAGCCACTCTGCCACTCAAAACAATGTCAACAATTAAAAAGGAAACCTAAAAAGATCAAGTCAGAAACCGCTGCTCATTAACACATGCTGCAGAGAGAGGGCAAAGCTGCAACTACTCAGCAAGGCTGGAAATGCAGGCAGAGGAAGAGAAGAACCAAAAATAGTTTATTAGTGAATCAGAGACATAGAAGGAGTGACAGTGAGCAATGGAACAGCACGTGGAGGAGCCCTACTGGAAAATAAATGCACACATTATCATGTACAGAACACAGAAGCGAGACTGAAATAGAGCTACTCCAAAACAAGTATTTCTGTGAATAGAAACATTTTCACATCATTTTCTTCCTACTGAGCCCACACGGTTCTTTTTGTATTTGCTCTGTGTGACCTTGTTCTAGCAAATAAGGTTGAGTAGGAATGTTGTAAACGAGAGCATTTTAATCCTATGTTGGCATATACTCAAAGAATTCACATGCAAAAGCGTTTTCACTGAAATCCTAGGAGCTGCATTCATCCAATCCACAAAGAGAAACAACCTCAGACACGTAAAGTGAAGCAGCATATTGTCTGCATTTAAAATACAATATTGCCAACTCCAGCCATTCATATGTCATCAATGAAAACCTCTGCTTTGCATTTTTCTCATGGAAGCTGATATTAATGAATTAAAAGAACAGACTCAGCAAACAGTGAGGAACAGATGTGGCAGCGGCCGAAACCTTCTATCTTTTCCCAGCAATTATACCAGCTGGTCTAATAAAAGATATTACCTTTCCCAGCAGCACCTACCACCCTAGCTAGGTAGGTGGAGGAAAGAATGAATTAGCCTGAAAGACGTGCTAGAAAGATCCTCATGTACAAAAGGCAGACAAGTTTAGCAACAGCTGGAGCCTAGTTACTGGAAAATAAATGTAGATCTTAGAGGAGATATTCCTTGAGACTGAGTCACTTTCCCAGTAGCTGATCCCAGTGGTCTTAAGAGTATGTGGCAATATGAGCAACTGATGGCACATCATCTTTAAAATACACTCATGGCACCCAGGCAGTAAAAGCTGGACACACTTGCACAGCCATATCTCACATAATGAATGCAAAGGAAACCTTTAATAAGCCATTTGCAGGGTCTTTAACAGGGGAATCGAAATGAAAACATTGATTTGCTTTACAAGGAATCACTGAATTACACACTAGTCTCAAGATATCAAGGTACAGTAATTAAACAGAGATTTCTAGACCTGCAGCAATTCCATCTGGGAAAGGTTTATATTAACTGGGAGCAGGTGCATTGCTCAGCCTATTCTAAAGCAGAGAGCTCATAGAGAGGTATGGGAAACACAGGTCCCTCTGTGGGATAAGGTCTGATTAACAAGGACATAAAACCCAGCGAAGTTCAGCCTAAGCTTTCTGCCAGATTAGGCTCTTTTGGAGTGTCCCTGTCACTCACACCCAGCCCACACCTCTGCTGAGGCTCTCTGGGAGTCACTCTCACCTGTGTGGGGGACATAAACCAAGAGGTTTCTCTGTTTGAATGCAGCCCAAGCCTTCCTGTGCATGTTGCCAGTAGAATCCCGGGAAAAGGAGCAGAGTTTGTTTTCATTTTCTCAGATGATTTGGTTCCACATTTAACAGAAGTAGTGGAGACTTTAAAATATGAAGTGAGTCATAAACTGCAGGTTTTATTTGCCTCTGCATTTTTATATATAAATAGTAAAAAAAAAAAAGGCAATATTTAGTGTTTATTTCTCAACACAGATAAGGGAGTTGCCATGGCTACCAAGCTCCAGTACCATGGCTGAGAAGGGCAAAACAAGGGAACCAGACTGAAGTTTGAAATATTCAGGTTGCTGTGCCCGAACTTCACACCATATATGTTATGATAGGAACAGGGCACTGAAATCAGTCAGACTGGAAAAAAAACAACACTGAAAAGAAAACAAGGAAAAGGAGTCAGAGATGCATGAGCCATGCCCCTAACTTCAGATTCAATCTACTTCCAAGTGCACAGAACATCTCAATAGGACCTGAGCAGCCCTGGATTTAAAGGGTAGAGAATAACATTACATTTGTATTACCAGAAGAAACTCCAAGGAGAGAACACTATTTACTACTGAAAAGAATCAATTTAACACCTTCATGCCAACACAGACATCACATCACAGATGGTTTAGGCAGGAGGAAGTACACAGCCATCTGCCTCCTCCAAGTGCCTGAGGAGCCAAACTCCAGCCTTTCCACTTCAGAATCACAGCAGCCCCTCCAGCGCATACAAGTGTTCACCTTGCCATCAGGTCCTGCCACCTCCACCACACTGCGAGGCCAAGGAACATCCAGCACCTTCCAGTCCCCAAAACCCTTGGCGTCAGCTCCAGCTGGTCACCTCCAAGTGCACATCAGCTGTTGCATTCATACACAAGTCTTTATAACAGGTCATTCACCCTCAGAATGGGAGCAACAGTACTTTGGTATATACCCACTTGAAAATGGAACCATAATAGTTTCTAGCAGAGTTTTTCCAACCTTCTCTTTTCAGTCCAGAAGAGAGTTCCATTGTCTTCGAAATAGGAAATCTGATGTTTCATACACTTGGTTTTCTGATTTACTGAAGGCCTTTAGACAGATATTCGAAGTATTTAATTGATACAGTAAAAGGACTCTTTGTATAAAAGGACCAGCTACTAAGAATAGGCAAAGGTATACTTCAAAAGCTGAGCAAAGGAGGTGTTAAATAAAAGCTCCAGAAGAATATGATTCATTTTATATTGATACACACATTGTTCACAAAAATAAAGTCTCATTTAAATAGTGTAATATATTTGGAGGAGGAAAACATTATCCGGCTGCAGAGGATGATGTACTTTTCAACTCACTGTCACATGAGCGAGTTGAGTGTGGGGATAACTTATTGAGAAAAAGAGGCAATTCATGCTTATACAATTGGGACTTTGATATTGAAATCATAAATATAATTGGGGGGCTCAATTTTTTCAAAATTACCTTTTCGTCTCTCCCTCCCCTTCCT